>MJUU01065988.1:9323-32817 GCA_002080025.1 Modiolus philippinarum
CTTTGTGTGTCTTGTCTGTTTTCTAGTTAGTTCACTTTATGTCTATCGGAGTCTAGGAAGATGCTTATTTCGCTGAACTTGATTACTCTTTTATTTAGGGGCCAACTCCGACCTACCGTTGGGTGTGGGGTTTCCTCACCGTTCATTGAAGATCTTATGGTGGCTTTGAGCTGTTATTGCTCCCCTTAGGGTCGTTGTCTCTTTGACACATTCCCCGTTTCCCTTCTTTTTCTTATTAAAACTAACTATGAAATCAATGAATATTTATTAACAACAAATTTTGAAAATAGAAAAAATATATGTAAAATGAGGATTAGTGACCATTTTCTAGAAATAGAAAGGGGTCGATATAAAAAATTAAACAGAAATGAAAGATTATGTCAAATGTGCAATTCAAAAGTCATCGAAGATGAGGTTCACTACTTTTTCCATTGTCCAAAGTATAACAACATACGAAATCAATTTAATATAGTTAATCTTTCCGATACAAAAAACGAACAAGATAAATTTTTAAAAATTATGTCATCTCCGAATCATTTGCAGTTTGTTGCTCCATTTATTAAAAAGTCTTTAATACTGAGGAAAGTGGACTCTATAGCTGCATGATTCTTTACTTTATTTTATGTGCTATGTTCGAAATGTCTTGTATATTTGTTTATTTTGTACTGTAATTATATGTATTGCCATCAACTCCCAAGGGAGTAAAATTGTGCTTTCAATAAAGTTATTTATTATAAACGCGCAACAGACTTTTTTCAACCTAATTATTTACTTTTAGAGCAATTTATTTTCATACTTTAATACTCACTCACTACCTACTTATAAACAACAGACATGATAATTAAATTTCATGTCAATTGAATACCTTTGGCTTTGCTTCACCCAGGGACTATATATTATGGTCCTTGTTTCACCTTTTCTGATTTTTACTTGGACCTGGGACTAATATATTAGTCCCAGCTTGGACCAAAACTGGGCATAATGTGTTAATTTTTAATTCTGATCTAAAATCGCTGTTGATCATTGTAACTATCAGAAAAGTTCACTGTTTGATTTACTAATCACCAGGTTGCTTGATTTTACCCAACGCCCCAATCAAACTTTTATTTCCACCACGAACACTTGTAAGCTTTTCCGTTTTTACGGGGTTGTTGACGACATTGCTTATCCAGAAATCGGTCTTTTCCATTGACATGATTGAGTTGGAGACATTCCCAGTACACGTAATGCGTGTAGTTGTCTTAAAAACAGTTCAGCAAACTCCATAACGGCTTAATTATAACAATAGGAGACAGTATTCCAAACCGATAGAGTAAATAAAAAAAAAACACAACCAGTACAAGTGATTTTTAAATCACTGCTTTAAATAATTTAAGAGCCATTTTCACATGTTTAACAAAATTCAAAATTGTGTATATAATCTAGAATTGCTTAGATGGTTAACTCATTAGATTTGTTGTAGCCATTCCATTTGATGAAATAGTATGTGTATGTGTGACATCTCTTAAGTGTGTGTTTGTAAAGAAATCAATGACACAGTTAGAGAAATTTGAGATTTTGTGAAGAATTTTTTACTTTTAATGCCACTTTCAACACTGGTTTTCCAATTTAAAATGAATTTTCTGACCACCAGTGATAATTTTCCTATGAACTTCAATCATTCAACTTTATATTAAAGCATTTAAAAAGTGGTATTCGGGGTAAAAAAAACAGGTATTTGCAGGACCTCAAGACAGCTGGGGTCTACAGAAAAATGTTACATGTAACAGTGATTTTTCTTTAAAAATTTTAAAAAAATCATTGTGAACAGTAATTTAAATTAATTTAAATCAGCACTCACATTGACTTATTATCTAATATCATTTTGAACTGACAAAATATTAATCTTCAATATTTTATGACAAATTCTAGGCCATTTGCAGGACAAAGACAATGAGAATACCCATGTTTAGGAGTGAAAAAGCCCAAATAACTGTTTTCAGTGATTTTTGTAATCACTTCATACAGTAATTTTAGCAGTAAATCAAGGGGAGCAAATCTTACTTCTTATATTTTTAGTAACAAAAGTAACTTGTACAGGTGATTATAATATCAAATCACTTATACCAGTAGTTCCACTGACTGTTAATACACAAAACGTTACGGGAAATAAAATACGTGTGAACACGGGTGACGACTTCGATTCTAAGGTTATTTAACAACCCGATCGGGTTACTACATTTCATCGGGTTACTACATTTCATCGGGTGACAAGGGAAAATATCTGGTCTGACCCGCAGAAATCGGGTGAGTTGACAGGTATGGACTGTATATACATGGATTGCGCATTTGCGGGATCCCTCATTATTTTAGCCAAACAAGGAGTAATCTGGTACAAAACTGGTTCCAAGACGCTGATAGACGAAGATAGTACATGTAGTAATTTCTTCATTTCCATTCAAGTTTCGTTTTTTGTGGGTTGGAAATGTTCCTCATGGATTTCTTTATTCGTTGAAAACGAGTTTTTTACCCCTACGATGCAGTCTTGTAAGTCGGCGCACCTAAGCATTTACCTTTCGATTCCTGCTGTATTTTTTAACACATTATTTTTAACTTTCAACAAAACAAATATACATAAACCAACTTTAATAAAATTAGAGCTTCAACTAAAATGTTTGAATAACAAGTTCAAAATGACCTAGTCTACCCCCGTTATATCGCCATGTTTAAATGTCTTGTAAGTCAGCGCAGGGTGAGAATATCAATGTACCTGGAACCCAAAATAAATAGTAATTTTTTCTATCGGGTGTTCAGTGGAAGGTGGGTATGTTCAGTATTAAAACAAAATACTTTCAACAAAAATAATGAACTTAAACAGTTACTGTAAACGTCTAAACAACAATAGAACCTCTGAACAACGAATATAGCACCGTTTTGGTCTTTTTCAGTTCCAGTTAACACTCAAAAAAGATTTTTTTCGTAATCATCACTATCTGGCTTTCAGTTAGTACAGAAATTGTTCTGTACCAATATTTATATTATAAACGGAAATCGTTTTCTTCATGTGCGCCAACTTATAAGATGCGCCGACTTAGGAGACTCGACTGTATGTTGAATAACAACGTAAGATTCGTTGGTAGAAAATATCTGTCCCTTGCTCCAACGTTGCATGATGTCATTTTTCCTCCGATTGACCCCAGATGACCTCGTCTATATGACGAGTCAAATCCAGATTGGAAACGATGCGCAACCCATGTATTAAATTTTAGAGTGGCATAATCAGGCACAATTACAATGAATTAGGGTTTTGGAATGTATGACTTTGGCATTGATGTTTTTAAGGTAGGTATATTGGTACTAAAAATTAGAATGGCTAATATGTAAATACACACCATCTGGTTGGAGGAAGATTTTACCAACTGCTCCATACACGCTGAAAATATTACGGATTATGCTGACGTTCATGAGGGCTGGTACACGACTCAGGTAGATTATGCCTGGTTCTTTGGTTTTCTTTTTTGTTTTTATTCTTTTATTTTGTGTTTGTGGGTTGATTTCAGGCATATCTGTGCTAAAATCTTCCTTTTCAGTGCCAGTTTGCTCTTTCACTTGATCCATGTTTATGTTTTTCGGAACACCTCTTGTGCTTTCCGGTCTAAACACAGTTACTTCCCCCTTTCAAACTGGGTTCTTAGCGTTGTACAGGGAGAGCAGTCGGAAAAAGGAAAATTCAGGAAACCGGTTTTATAGCGGCAAAATACACATCATTTCTGTTTCAATGCATTTTTGCCACAACGACAAATTGTAATGTTCACATAGGTGTAAGTAAGGCAGTTTAAATCCCGGATAAATCAAAGTAAATCCATAGACAAAGTCTGATTCAATTTTCCACATCATGCACATTCGGCTGCACATTCTTTGCAATCAGCAATGGCATAAAATTTATGATCATGAACAGGTTGGGGGAAACCCCAATTGGGCTATTATATCCCAATTAGGCTATTATATCCCAATTGGGATATACGGTTATATCCCAATTGGGGTATTTGACCAGTTTTTTATGAATCATTTTTTCACATTTCATTGTCGCGTAATGAAACATAAAATATGAGAAACTTCGTAATTTTAGCCATCAAATGATATATCGACATATTTTTAATAATGCTGCATTTCACCAGCAAAGACATTTTAAGAATGTAAAAGTATGCATTTGATTCTGTCATAATTCCAGATTATCGCAATTTTAAATAGTTAGATTATCAAGACATGAGAAACAAGATGTCTGTGAAATATTTTAAGAATAAATTTGAAGTTTAGTTTGTAAAATATGTAAAGATATTGAGGTTTCAAACACCATTGCTATAACCTACATTTTGCACATTCATAGTATTTTCTAAGACATGGACAAAGGGAGGAAACTCTAGAGGAAATCTAAAATCATATTCATATGACTTTTTCGCCATACTTCATTTGTTTACTAATAAAAAAAATCTTTCTTATACTGTCATAGTTTGCTTAATTTGACTCTAGATAGATATTTCTTCCAGAGAAGCAGCATAGAACGGTTGTTAACTTCCTAAAGCTTAAGTTATCGCTAAATCAAAGTGACTTATTCTTTTTATCATTAATAGATCTGCAGAAAATTTGCAGCATCCTTTTGACAACAGAAGTATATCCCCTGAAAGTTCTAACCCTATATATTTGTTATTTCTATGTATCGTGATGTAACATTAAACCCCCAAAATGTTATTAACAAGTAACTGGTCAAATATCCCAATTGGGATATAGCTATATATCCCAATGGGGATATAATAGTTTAATTGGGATATAATAGCCCAATTGGGGTTTCCCCCAACCTGATGAACTGGTTGCAAATTTTTATGTTATGCAGTACAGACAGAGGCATTCAGCTAAAAATCACCCTGGTTTGACAATTTTCACACCTGAATTCACTGGCAATCAGGCACAATTTTTGGTGAAATTCCGCTCTAAAAATTGTCTATAATTTTCTGCAAGTAAATAGGTGAAACTTAATTTGAATTGGGTACTCCAGTACAACAAATACATAACACAAGCTTTTTACCAAATATAAAAATGTATAGAATAGAATAGAATAGTTGACCAAATCAGGGCCCACAACAGGGCAAATAAAATCAGTAATACAATGATTTGACACAATATCAATATTAACAAGAAGTTTAAACACACACTATATGTAATACAGTAAATATTTAAACATGTATCAGAACCACCCAGATCCCTGTCAGACTGCAAGGGACACCAAGGGACAATGCAACAGAACCAATATACTCTACTAGTTATAAATATAAATATTTTAATTTACTTGTCCATTTCGTTGCTCATTCATATGTAGGATTGCTAAAAAGATCAAACACAATTACCAAAAAAAAGTATGTGTATATTTTATATATATTGCTACAAAAGTAAAGAACATTGAAGAACATTAAGTACACTTGTAGAATTGGTTCTCCTCGTGTCTCATGCAGAAAGACAAACAATCTATATATAAAAATAAAAACAAAGCATGTTTAAATACAATACAATACAATACAAATTTACTAGCACAAACTCATGATACAGTAATTAATATAAAAACAACAAATTGCATGCATGTACGAAAGGAGAGTATATAAAACGGTTACACAGCAATTTGAAGGGCCGATAGTTCGATTGTCTGAAGGTCCTATAGTCCGAAAATGACCCTTTATATGTAAACCAAGATAGGAAAAAAATGCAAACATTTTGTCCAAAAGTCATTTCCAACTTGTGCTGTAAGAGGGATACATGAAAAGTGCAAAATTCTAATTTCAACAGAAAGATAGCAGGGGAGTTGATTAAAATGAAGGGAATGCCGCGGTTTAATGTGGTTTTATGTGCTAATAGACCCTATCCAAGTTACCTACATAGATTGACCACTATGCACTTCAAAAACATGATTTAGTGAAGTATTAAGCTCTATGCCAGCACGTTTTCTATCCTGTGATATGTTGAAAAGTGGTAAATCCTGATACAAGAGCTCTGATATAGTCTAATAGAGAAAAAAAAACATTTTCAAACTCAAAAATTTCTTTTTTAAGCTCTAAATATCGACTTTAAAAGTAAAAAATTCGACTTTTGAAACCTCGAAATTTCTTCTTTTTAAACTTAACTTGAATTTCAGTCTGCTTTTTCAAATTCAAATTTTCGACTGTTTTTTTTTATATAGAAAATTTGAGTTTAACATGTTTAAGATATTCGAAAATCATCAAGGTTCTAATTAAAGTTTTTGTTTTACTTTTAACCATTAAGTCCAAATTGTACTGTCAAAATTTTGATTTATTCAAAAGTCGTAATTGGACTTTTTAAAAGTCAAAATTTTGGGTTTTGAAAAGTCAAAGGGTCCGAAATTTTGAGTTGAAAATGTCGGAATTTCGGGTCTGAAAAAGTAAAAATCTTGTGCTTAGAAAAGTCAAAATTTTGAGTTGAAAATTGAAATATTCAGTTTGAAAAAAATGAAATTTTAAGTTAAAGTTGGAATTTCAAAATTTTTAAAGTCGAAAATAAGAATTTTACAACAATCGCTCATTCGGTTCCACTCCATTGGAATGATGATTGTCAGCCTGCAGCATCGGGAGAACACATGTATTTGCATCCCCTGAAGTTTAATCTTTCAAGGAATCATGTGTGGAGGGTCTTTTACAAAAATTCATTTTGTACTGGCAAATATTTGGCCACTACCTTTAGGGCCCACCTTGGATCATGTGGATCATATGCATGTAGTGCTGATATCCGAGGGACACATTTTAAAGGGACCATCCAAGGACTGTTGTGACCAATTGTTCTATTACTTATCCAGTGGGTTTGGGCAGAATGATGGTTTAATGAAAAGTTTTGGAGCATTTACTTGAGAAGGACGAACAGACATTGCATACTACATGTCTGCAAAAAATGCTAAAATCAGCTACTGGTAATATTTGCCAGAGTTGTCGCTTAGCATTCTAATTTTAACTTGAATGGGGAAGGGGGGCTCTTAAATAAATGACAAATCATGCAGTATTCATCAATTTTACATCAAATTAATTTAATTTCTGTCATTTGAGGTTTAATATCTTACTTGGGGTATAATACCCCAAACAGGGTATATATTTTCAGTGCTAAAATCACTAATTTCTGAATTTCGACTTTAAACTCAAAAGGACAACAGTTTATATCAATACCAACAATTTTTCAAAAGAAAATGTGTAGCTATTATTAACACAGCAAAAGTAAATGGCCTATGAAATTTGCATTTTACATAGCCACATAACTTTCTGCCAACTAAAAATTTGAATGTATGTGTTTTGGGGAAAATATTGCTATTGATATGAACTGTTGCCGTTTTAACTAAAAAGTCGAAATTCAGAGAATAAATGATTTAATCACTGAGGTATTATACCCCAAATGGGGGATTAATTTCCCCATCCTGTCCAAGTTCAACTTATCCCTACAAGCCTTTTTCAACATCTCAGTCTCGCTGGTTGAGCGATTTCTTTACAATATGTGTTATTTTCGGACTACCGGACCTTTGGACTTTCGGACTATAGGGCCGTCAACTATAAAACTACATTGGAAGAAATCTGGTCTGATCATCAATTAAGCATCTTAATAATGATTGATGTATCGGTAAAAATGATTTGGAATTCAAAATTTTATTTGAAACTAAAAATTTAACAATGAAATTAGAAACAACATCAGTAGATATGTAGAATACTGAAGGAACAAGGGAATGGTGTTTACAAAAATCAAAGTTCAAAGACATGTCAACAACAGGAACACAGAAAACAATGACATTAGACAGCTACAAAGCACAGAAATAAAAAAAAAAACACACCATTCAAAACCAAGGCACTCACAATGAAAACTTCCATGAAACTGGGTGACATCAGGTGCTCTGGAAAGGTAAGCATGTCATGTTGCGTTAACAGCATCTGTCACGCTGTTTGCTGATAAGTGAGCCAATCTAGGAAAAAATTGAAATCAGTATATTCATAGATTTATAATACATAGATGAACAACGCAGGGCACTTTAAACATGTTAAAGGTTCTACATGTATGTACGTTGCCAAAAATATCTCAAGTATTTTCTAATTAATCCTAATTTGGAAGTTATACAATGGGGTCACTGCATTTTTAGCGATTTGAGATTGTGTTATAGAAAGTGTTCGTGCGAAATCGGAGACACTTGGGTGAAGTTTTCAAAATATAATATTTCAGATCTGACAGTTTTCGCAAATTCGGGAGCTAAAATAAGGAGTTTTGAGGGATGGAAACTTTATAGCTTAAATTGCCTTGAAATAAACAGCACATGAATTCCATGAAATATATAGATATATAAAAGAACTATATATCCCATAACATATGCTGTCATACACAAATATCATATGCCCAAGGGACAAACAATAGATTTTGAAAAACATACCACCACAGGAAAACTTTAGGTAGGCACGGACCATTTGATTTTGAAAAAAAAATTTCTGGTCCCGACTTTTGCCCAAAAAAATTTACTGACCAGGACCTTGGTTGTAAAAAATAATCTGGCTCTGACTTTATCCATTAGAAAAAGATGGCTGGCTCAACAAAATTTCCTAGCATGGTGTACAGCTGGAAAAAATTTCCCAGCTTGGGTAAAAATCCCAGCACACCCCCCCCCCTAAGAGCCGCTTCGAATGTTCAAAATGCTTGTTAAATATATTAGAATTGAAACAGATTATTGCAATTGGGCTCTATGCGAATTAGAACATGGTCAGACCTTATATTTGTCTTCATTTTATACCTTGCTATCACTGGGTATAAAATATTGACAAATATAATGTCTGCCCATGTTCTAATTCGCATAGAGCCTGCTTGCAATAATCTATTTCTTAAATTTTAATTAAGGAGATATTATAATCCAAATTTTATAATTTCTAAATACCCAGAGACATAATTAACGGTTTTATACATCTCTAAATTTTTGTATAATTTAGTATTTTTATTAAAAAGTTTACATTCACCGCAAAGATCATCAATTGTTGACAAAGTTTGATTCCTTATACATGTACAATGTACATGATGTAACAGAGTTCGACCCTGATACCGTGCATATCATCATTTGCTATAATTTAAGGGCTACAATGTATATGAACTTATTTTCCGGATGAAACCAGAAAGCTCTTTATTCTTTGTTTAAACATGTATACCTGAAACATTAAATTCAAAAATTTATACCACTTTCTGTGTTGTCATGTCTGCAATTGTTGGTCGATTTTTATGATTTTTCCACTCTTTTAATCAGAAGTTCAGTGAGAATCTATCGAAATAGCGAAACGCAGTTAATGTGTACACCTGAAAGGTAAACTTCAAGTGGATCACCAATCGAGAAGTGTTGTCTGATAAGGAAATTTAATCAAGTGTTGAATCTTGTCGGCAACACCTATAGGGTACAAAGATGACAAAAACAGTAGTTGGTCCCTTTACTTACAAAGGATGACCGTGGTGGTGAGAGGCGCTGTACAAATGTATATCTATGTATTATGAATCTATTGTACATGTTGTATATTCAAATCTGGGAAGACGTGAGTAATGAGTATGGCTGATAATGTCCGCTTTCATTTGGGACATTGATCACGCCACGTCATATCTTTCAATGATGTTATGGTAACGGCCATTATCGTGAGGGATGAAATTAACATAGGCTGAACAAATCCCTGACTAAGCAGCTTTTGGGACAGTGTTCTTGCTCTATTAAAAAAAACTGTACAAGCTATAGCTACATGCTCTACAATAAGGAATCAAATGTGAAATGTATACCCCATAGGCTGGAGAGGTAGGTATATTGCTGCTAAGAAAGGGAAAGTTCACAATTGGGAAGTTACAGTAAAATCATCACACTTGTCATATAGCTTATATAATTAGATTTCAAATGATCATCCTTATCAATATACAACAAAAGATCTATGTAGGAAGCTGAAGAAGTTGTATCAGTTGTTTCATTTACTTCAAGTTCATTGCATTTAATTGGCCAGGGATAGATCTGATTAAAATATTCCTTATATTAAATTCCATGCAAAAACAGAATTAATTACATTGATATTTAATCATTGGTAATTTCATAAAAATAAAAAATATGATTTATAAAAAATCTGACATTATTTCCAGAACAGCAAGCAAAACAAGGCATAAATGCTATTTGTAGCAAAGCTGCAATTTGATAACCAACAAGCAGCATGAAGAACATAATAGGCATATTAAGCAAAATCTAGCAAAACATTTAAAGTTATTTAGAAGTTGGGTCAATTAATAAATACTGGTGAAAGTGGGACTTCCACCTCAATATTTGGTGTTAAAGTGTCCTTGCTGATTTATTATCTCTTTCCCAGTTTTAAGTAACTTTTAATATCAAGAGGAAAATACACTTGAATCTTGATGCTGAAAATAACTGGTTTTGGTGTGACCATCCTTTGAAAAATTGCATTTCTGCATTACATGTAGTAACTGCCAGGAATAAAAAAAAGACAAAGCTTAAGGAAAAGTTTTGACTAAATATACCTATGTGAAAATATCTCCCCAGTTTTCCTTCGACCAAGAGTATTGGGTTTTAAAAACTTTGCCTCTATAGATTCTAATTCTGACATACTAGAATGTTCGGGTTGCAGGAAATTAAAGCATGGAATTTCTATTTTTATGACCAATCAAAGTACAATTTGAGTATGTAGATTCCCTAGGATTGTTTTATGAATTTTTTATTTGTTTTCTTTATTCAAATTTATTTTTAGCTTGGCACTAACTAAGGTTAACCTTAACCCAACAAAACTAATTGCTCAATTTTAAGGCTGATGTTGGTGTAAATTAATAAGTTATAAATTGTATTTTATATACATGTGCAAGTCTTAAACAATGTTTAAATCATTAAATAACTGACAAATCTTGTGGGTAATCAATCCACTTTGGTGTTCAGGACTGTGCAAATTGACGCTATGTGTTTAAAATGAGGTGGAAAATTCTTTGGTGAGAAATAAAAAAAATACAAGCAAACTGTTTCCCTGTTGCATTAGATTTTTCCTCCATAATTGCCTAGCATCCAACTCATTTGAATATAATCCAATACAACATGTACAAGCAGTAAACTGATAAGAATGAAAAATTGCATGTCAAAACCATTAAATGAACAGTGATCCAAAATTTTATACTAGTATTACATTTTGAACACCCCCAAAAAACTTATGTTTCAACACAGAAAATTTAATAACTAATTTATCAGGAAATGAATACTTTACTATAGCTAACACTCAAGTTATAGCAATTTTTTTTTACATATAACATACATATTGGGATCAGGCCATAATAAAAGATATCCTAGATTCTTATCCCCAGCTGTCCCCCAATTTTTTCACCTGCCTCAAAAAATTTTATTTTAATATTTCGGCAAATTTGGGTAAATTTCTTTTAAAATGATAGCATTTTTCACAAAATTTGATATGAAATAAAATCTGCCCACCTGACCCAGATTTTTAGATAAAATGGATAAGTGATTATATTATTTTGGCCTAATTAATAAAATCCTGAAGTTACTGTACATCATGTACATGTATATATACCATCAGTGAGACTGCCATTTGAGGAAACATTTAGAAGGTTCTGTAAACTGCATGTAATGTGACATTTCTTCACACAGGTTCTCTTCAGTAGTTTGTAGCCAGGTTTTCTATAATGTGACCTGACTTATTCTTATGAAAAACTGGGGATGTGGCCCTTCAGCATTACTGTTATTGTACTAATTTTCGAGATATACTTATTTTCACGGATTTCGCAGTCAACACATTTCCATGAAAATAAATACCTGCGAATACATATAAATATACGTAATTAGTAATAAAAATCACAGGTGTAATGATAATACCGCAAGATTTCATGCACCCAAACTTATTTGTGAACGAAATTAAATACCTGCGGAAAAAAGTACAATCACAGTATATATAGGCAGAGCCCCTGGAACTCCAGCCCAGGTGTAGGTTTGACATATGTGCTTGACGTCTTTTATCTTGTTATTAACTGCTATAACTGTTGTAATTTTAGGAGTTAAGTCTTACTGTTCACCACGATGTACCTAGCGTTTTTCATCAGCACTGTCATTTACATAACTAATGGAGAAAAATCAAATAAAGATGAAGTACAGAAAGAAGTAATAGTCGTTGGTGGTGGCATTGCTGGATTGGCTGCAGCACGGAAGTTGGTTAACACTGGACTATATTCTGTCACTGTTCTCGAAGCCAAGCGGGAAAGATATGGAGGAAGAATATTTACAGATCGCAAGTCACTGAAAAGGGCAAAAGGTATCTTTTAACGGTTTGGATGTAAAATCCCTTCAAATATTGAAAGTTTATATAATTCATATGAAAAATTAATGGACAAAATGACAGAGTTTTTTAATAAGTGCAGCAAAATGCTGTTGGCCAATTGGGAAGATAATTTTAAAAATTTAAATTGATGTCATTGACAACAGTTAATTTTAGCAAGGTCACTATCTACATTTGTATTTTTTTATGCCAGTCTAATGACCATCTGTCCGTCTATCCCTCCATCTGTTTGTCTGACTATCTGTCTGTCCATTTCATATGTCACACTTTAACTTGACAAACCTTTGGTCAACTCACTTCAAACTTTGGTATTATGGCCTCATTATACTTTTTATTTCACATGTTATGCTCTATTTATTAACCTGTTAATCAGGTGTTTTTGCAGATTTATTCATTACAGAAATGTCAAACTTATTAAATCAGTTATAGCTGCACTCTATATTGAGAACCCCTTTAAATCACTTGAAGTTATTGAAGGAGTGATGACTGGCCTATCATGCAACTTGTCGCAGCTGTTTATTGGAATAGATCTTCAATTGAATACCAAAGCAAAAGAGATGGAGGAAATTCTAGTATCAGAAATAAAAAAAAATTCACAAATAGAGACAAAATGAAAAAGACAAAAACAAAAAATTAACAAGAATGCTACTAAACTAAACCACTAGTAGTGTGAACCCCCATAAAAAAAACTTCAGGTAACACTCATGGCACCGTTCACACAGCCAGATATAATTAGATGGTGATATACCAGTTGGATGTTATCTTTTTCTAACTTCAAGACATCCTAGATGTTAAAGTTTTAGTGTAAAATTGAATGTTTCTTTTTAATTCCAGACAGACAAAATCTCTGCACTTAATTGTGAAATGCTTGATTATGATAGGAAATGGGCAGGTATTTTTTTCTAAAGACCTATATTTTCACATTTTATTTTTGTAGGTATCGAGGTAGATTTAGGTTCTAACTGGTTAAATTCAATGGTAAAAGACAATCCATTAGTGAAGATAGTGACAGATGGGGAATTAGAATCCAGATCAGCAGGGAAAGTCCAACTCCATTATCCAGAGGAGGACAAAGTTTTTACTGGCGATGATGCTAATAAAGTGTTTACAGAATTTTATGAAGTAAGTTAGTTTTGATGTTCAGATATTGCTTTATAATATTTATTTCACAGTTGCTTTGGAAAAGAATTCCAAGGACATCAGAGAATTAAAAAAAAATGGTTCAATATTACCAAAAATTTGATTAAATGGTTAGTAAAAAAAAAAGTGTGCCTCAGAACTCCATTTAAACAAAACAAATAATTGCAAATGTTGTATTTGTAATCAAATCATCAAACATTTTCCTTAAGGAGTCTCAGTGGTATTATTCCCCCATTTTTGTTTAAAACTTGTTCATTTAGGTTTCAGTTATTGAAAAAAATTACAAAATACTTATTCAAAATGTAAAGAAAGTTCCAAAGTATTTGAAATTATTTTTATGCCCTGCCCACGAATGTGGAAGGGGCATATAGTGTTACCCTTTTCCATCCTTCTGTCTGTCCGTCCTTCTGTCTGGTTAAGTTTTGCGCTAAAGTCAATTTCTGTAAGAGGTAGAACAATAATAATAGGCCAGTAGGTAAATCTTTGGTAGTACTAGGTAGTTTGACTCTTTGACCTATATTTCATGCTTGAGTGACTCTGGTTCAGTTTTATGTTTAAGTCCATTTCTCAACAACTATACATTATAGGACAATGATATTTCATCAAATTAATTGCCTTGATGAGCACTACCCAAATCATGGACAATTAGGTGGCTTTGACCGAAACTTTACGCTTCAGTGACTTTGGTTAAGTTTTGCGTTTAAGTCCATTTCTCAACAACTACACATTATAGGACAATGATATTTCATCAAATTAATTGCCTTGATGGGTACTACCCAAATCATTGACATTTTGGTGGCTTTGACCTACATTTTACGCTTCAGTGACTTTGGTTAAGTTTTGTGTTTAAGTCCATTTCTCAACAACTTCACATCATAGAACAATGATATTTCATCAAAGCAATTTCCTTGACGAGTACTACCCAAATCATTGACAATAAGGTGTCTTTGACCTACATTTTATGCTTCAGTGAATTTGGTTAAGGTTTGCCTTTAAGTCCATTTTTCAACAACTACACATTATAGGACAATGATATTTCTTCAAATTTATTGCCTTGATGAATACTGCCTAAATTAATGACAATTAAGTAGCTTTAACCTACATTTTACGCTTCAGTGACTTTGGTTAAGTTTTGTGTTTAAGTCCATTTCTCAACAACTTCACATCACAGAACAATGATATTTCATCAAAGCAATTGCCTTGACGAGATTTTAATAGGTGTTATCCTTTGTGATAATCTTTTGGCGGGGCATCCGTTTCTTACAGACACATTCTCTAGTTCCAAATCAATTTTACAAAATTTTGAGTACTAAAAGGTGAATTAAAACACACAAGCTTAAAATCTGTTGCTAGATTTACAGAACACAGAAATTATACAAGGGAGATAATTTGATATAAGCATTTAACAAAGATATCACTAGAGAAATAAACATTTCAACTGTGACCCCTAATTTTTATTTTTATATGTAAACTATATAATTATTTCAAAACACATGCAAAGTATGAACAAAATCTATATAGATTTTTAAAGTACCCACTCATATAGTCATTTTTGCTATCATTTCTATGTAAAATCCTTAAATGTTCAATTTCATTTTTTGCAGTTAAATAAACGGTGGCCCCTGAATTTTATTTTATATTTTGAACAATAATAGTTATATTTTTACACAGAAAATTTCACAAAATTCTATAATAGGAAAATAATACCCTGCAGACACCTTAAGCTTAATTAGCTTGCCTATTGTGATGATTGAGTTTAGGGTATGATGATTGAGTTTAGGGTACTTTACTTAGTACAAATTTTATTAACAAAATATAAAGCAAAAGACATTGGACAAAAGTTTAACTAGATTAACAGGTTCATCTCCCAGTTGGAGGTGCCACCTAGAGTCAATATGCAAAAGAAAGGAAATGGGGTAAATGTCAAGGAGACAACATCCCATATCTAGGTTAAACGAAGCATTTAGGGGTCACCGTACGGTCTTCAACACAGTGAGGAACCTCACACCATATAGTAAGCCCTATAAATGGCCCCAAAAAGGTAAAAAAGTGAATAAATCAATGGAAACAAACCACATCCAATAACCCAAATATCAAGAAACTAAAATTTTATAAGAAGACAAGGACAAGCCAATGACCAACATATTCCTGACTTGGGACAGGCGTAAAAATTGTGGTGGGGTTAAACTTGTTTTCTTGGATCCAAACCCTCCCCCTATGTGTGGTGAATAGCTAAAAAATAAATACACAAAAAGACTCACAGTAAAAATCAAAGTCCCAACTTATCAAGTCAATTTTAGTATCTTCAAATCAGTGTTTTCCATCCCTTTTTAAAGGCAGTTTAAACAACCACCTTTATTTTCAAAACAACCACCTTTCACTTGAGTCAGGTGGTTGTTTCATACATGTGTATTAGGTTTGAGATAATTTCAACTGATAAAAATGCCAAAAGCCTACTAATTATGAAAAACAACTACCTTTTTGGCATCGAAAATTGAAAATACTGACAATTCAAATACAGATAATATATGGATTTACCCATGAAATCTGTCCACAAATCAGTTCAAATCTAGTTCAGTATGTTTTGAATTGTAGACATAAAACCCCAGTGACCAAGTACTTGTTTCAATAAGAAGCAAAAGAGAGATAACTCTAATTGGTTTCATGAAAACACTGATATACGTATTATATATAACAGTAACAGTTACTTATATATAAATTTTGTGTTGATCTGAATCCAAAAATTATGGGTACATTTCACTGCCCAGTCATTACTATGGTAAAACACTGTTAGCATTCAAGATTAAGTTTGTGAGTGAAAGGTCCTATTTACACATTGATAAACTCAGCCAACTATTACCAGTCAGTTGATGGACATGTTCAAGTCCCATTTTATCAGACCAGTGTTTGCCATTCCTGTTTAAAGGTGGTTAAAACAACCACCTTTATTTTCAAAACAACCACCTTTCTCTTGAAGAAGGTGGTTGTTTTTTTAATTGATTTGTGAGATAATTACACCTTATGTAAGTAAGCTATATTCTGATTGATAAATAGCCGTTGTATTTTTTGGCAAATACCCTTCACCGTGGTATTTGTCCCGGAGTCATCTGTGCGCTTTAATGATGGAGACATTCGGTGTAATTAAACAGTTAATTCATGATAAGTCAGGGTATTTGCTAAAAATACAAGTCTTGGGTCTAAATTTCCCTCGCTTTTCAGGCTCGTTAAATTTTACCACCCCGCCACTTGTATTTTTGGCAAATACCCCTCCTTATCATGATACATGTATATCTGTTCAAAATTTCAACCAGTATAAATGTTGAAACCTTGTAATTATGGAAAACTACCACCTTTTAAACATTGAAAATGGAAAACACTGCAGACTTGAGTATGTGGTATCAGTTGATTCTTTGGGTTATTCCTCTCGATGGAATAAGCTTTTCTGACTTGTACAAGTCAAATTGAAATGAAAAGCTCTTTCACAAAAATAATTTTGACTTCTTCAAATCAATTTAGATAGAAGTGCCAAGCAACCAGACTTTGGTACATGTATCATAATATAAAACCAATAAACTAAAGTATGCGTAAAAATTATCAGTAAATACCCGGTATCATTGAAACAGTTAATCAAAGTTTCAGCTTACATGTATTTTACAATCTGACTTGTACAAGTCAAAAAAAATATTTTTATATTGACTTCCTAAAGTCAATACCAAAAAATGACCTGTTTGGTCCCCTGACTGACTACTTGTCTGACCTAAACAAAAATGTAGTTTTTTGGACATTGGTATAAAAATTAATTTTGAGTTCCATTTCTGATTTAGATATTTGCTGGGGAAAATCTCAGTTGAAAATAAGAATTGTTCTTTTTCAGGCACTGTTAACAGGGTAGGAAACTTCTCTCAGAATATTTCCCTGAAATCAAAATTTTAAAATATTTACTATATGGTTGTACAATTTTTCTTGTAGAAATATTAGCCTTCAATGCTAACTGATTTGCCTGCCTTGACAGGTGTTCTCTGCATTTTACCATTTTACAGCTACATGTATTTAAGTATAGCTAGATCATGGGGGTTGAATGGAGATTGATTTAATGTTTCTTTGTGCAAAATTATTAAGTAATTTACCACAGACTGAACCAACACCTGCTTATGTCTCTCCTCAGTAGAGCTTACTTAAGTGGATATATAGTTTCCACAACAAGAACTAGTTGATTAATATGAAATTTCTCACATCGAGTTAAATAAATTTTTCAAATGTTTGAAAATTTATTTAATGAGATGTTAGAAATTTCATAATTAACGTGTTTAAGTTGTGGAAAAAATTTCCCTAATGAATGGACGAAAAACACCTAGGATTGTATCTGAATAAATTTGGCTGGAATTTTCACGAAACTTGTTCTCCTCTCTAGAAAAGAGAACAAGTATTTCCACACCGGTCAGAAAATGTGAAAACTTGATAGAAATTAGAGAAACTGATGGTATGCAGGATTGTCATTTAATTAAAACATAATTGAATACCATGATGATATCAAAACTTTAGTAAACTGCAAAAACTTTATTCCCTGACATGTTTCGTACTAAAGGGCGTCATCAGGACACCCGTGTAGGGCAAAACATTAAGTTTAGCAGTTTACTAAAGTGTTGTTGTCATCATGATATTTAATTTTGTATAAAATTATGAAGTGTATATGAAATCTGCTTCCAAGTTTTGCTGTTAAACATTTCTTATTGTTAACATTTTTATTCACAGGTAACTTTGAAAGCTATGAAAAAGGTCAAAGACAGTGGGAAAGACATGGATCTAAAAGCAGCATTTAGCAGTAGTTTACGTGACCATACTGGAGTTGCAGAGAAATCATTGTTGTCTGCAGTAATGTATTCTCACTATACTATGTCACTGCCGAATCATTCAACCAACAACTTTAATCCTAAGAAGGAGTTTGGCTGGGATGCAACAGTTGTTGACGGATTTGACCAGATTGTTGATTTGTAAATATATCTATTTTCTGAATATATCTAAAGCTAAATTTTATATGAATGGAAGATTTTTACTTTCCATTAATTGCTGTTTCGTGTAGGACAGCCTGTAAAAACAGGATTACTTGAAGCTGTTTGACATTGGTAATTTTTCACAGTTGTTACTAGTACAGTAATAAACTCCATGACAAATTTTACTTCACAATTGTTTCTATAATAAACTCCATGAAAAATTTTACTTCACAATTTAAAGCTCTGCATGGAATGGCATTTCGATTGCATTCAGTTTGATCATTGTATTTTTTCTAAGAAATAGGATCTTACATTCAACCAACATTAATTATATGACTATCGTCCACTTCACTGAGAAATATTACGTCTTTTACCATCATTTTACTCAGGAATAGACATAATTCTCAAACTTGCATAACATATCCCTTACCTTTAATATGGTTTCGTTGAAGAGCCTATTAGTCTTAGGCCTAAATTAAAATATTGTTTGTTTGCCCTCAGCCAACCGATCGTATAAATTTGTTGCGACTGATATTCTTTTATTTGCCTGTACCAATACAATTTTATTTTATTCGTTCTGCCTGAAAATCTTATTTTTATAATTACCGATCAAATTTTATTTTTCGGAATTACCAGATTTTATCGTAGCCATTAAGCAATGAAGCCCTGTTGAGAACACAAAAATATGTGTTTTAGCACGATTTCATTAAACTTGGGTTTCTGTAAGTCCTTCGTTGGTTCATTTTGTTTATATTCAACATGTCCATTGGATTCTAGTGTGCATATTTTCTGATTGACATGTACAGGACTGAAATTTCTTACGAAACAAGTGTCTGTGCTACTGTGGTTTAGATACCTTTCATATTCAATGTTTTCATCCGATTTTGGTTTGTTTTTCTGACTGCCGTACCAACTGCAGTCAGAAATATGCAAAAAGTCAGATGAAAATGGGTACGGCAGTCAGAAAAAATACAAAGTCCGATGTAAATGTTGGATTTATAATTAGGGTTTCTACCAATGGATTCTTTTTATTTAAAGCATGGCATCGGAACATTATGGTATTGTACAGTGGTATTTGTCAATGCCTGGTAAGGGGATAAACATGTACTTGTGGTAGAATCTACCATTTCAAAAAACTTAAGAAATAAAGATCTAAAAATCAAATAAACAGAATTAGAACAACATTTAACATTTCCAAAGAAATAAGCTGATCATACTGATGGAAAAATTTGAATAATTAATGATAAATATGAAAACAAGGCAGTATAGGGGTCATACAAATGGAAACATCAGAACAAATAACTAGAACTTAACATGAATGCAACAAATATATAAATGCTTTTTATGCCCCCAGATCGATGATCAGGGGCATATTGTTTTTTTTTCCTGTCTGTCTGTTTGTCTGTTTGTTTGTCTATGCATCCAAAACTTAAACCTTGGCTATAACTTTTGAACTATATAAGGTAGACTTTTCATACTTGGCAGGTCTATAGGTCTAGTCTAGAGGAACATAATATATGCAAAATAAAATTAGGTCAGGTCAAAGGTCAAGGTCACAGAGGTCAAAAATTGGTGAAATTGTAAATTTCATATATTTTACTCTAGAATCTGGGGGCATATGTAGTGTTTCACAAACACATTTTGTTTTACACTTGAGATTGACCTTGAGATTAATATGGATGCATGTTTGAAATAGAATTGTAGGTGGTAAAGGGAGTGAAGCTCCACTTGACATAGAGTTAAGAAAACCTGTTAGACAGATTGCTGTGGACAAGAAGAAGAAGAAAGTGTTAGTGAGAACCAGAGATTTGAAGCAGTATGAAGCTGATGCTGTAGTCGTTGCCTTACCTGTAGGAGTTCTGAAAACTGAAAGGGTGCTGTTTGATCCACCATTACCAAAAGGATGGAAGAAAACTATTGACAATATTGGTAAGGGCTGTTCAATAGAATTGGATATAGAGGGTTGGAAAGGAAATTTATTTTTAGGACTTTGATCCAAAGTTCAGAACTTCAATTTCAGTCTTCAGGAAATGTGCCAGAAAATTAAAGCAGTTATAATATATTTAGTTCTTTCAGTTTCATTTTTCACAGTTGACTCAGTCCTGTTGCCAACTGAATTTTACTGTTGTTACGATCGTTTTTTTATTTATCACATTGGCTATAGGGGGAAGGTTTGGGCCCAATAAAACTAGTTTAACCCCGCCGCAGCAGGTTTGCGCCTGTCCTAAGTCAGGAAATTTTATTAAGCCTTTGTGTGTCTTGTCTGTTTTCTAGTTAGTTCACTTTATGTCTATCGGAGTTTAGGATGATGCTTATTTCGCTGAACTTGATTACTCTTTATTTAGGGGCCAACTCCGACCTACCGTTGGGTGTGGGGTTTCCTCGCCGTTCATTGAAGATCTTATGGTGGCTTTGAGTTGTTATTGCTCCCCTTTGGGTCGTTGTCTCTTTGACACATTCCCCGTTTCCCTTCTTTTTCCTATTAATATTGTGAAAGGTCTAACTGGAGAAAACACTCCCAGTCTTATTTTTATGCCCTGCCACGTAGTGGAAAGGGCATATAGATTTACCCTTGTCCGTCTGTCCGTCAGTCCGTACGTCCCAATGTTAAGTTTTGCATTGAGGTCCATATTTTGGTAACCTCTTGTAATATTTTAATAATATTACATAAGTACATGCACCTTGATTAGTACTACCAGATACAGTAACAATAAGGGATCCATGACATACATTTCATGGTTGAGTGACTTTTGTTAAATTTTGCATTTAAGTCCATTTCTCATCAACTACACATCATATCACAATGATGTCTCATTAAATTAATCATCTTGATGCTTACTACCCAAATCATCAAGAATTAAGTGGCTTTTACCTTTATTTAATGCTTGAGTGACTTTTGTTAAATTTTGCATTTAGGTCTATCTCTCAACAACTAAACATGCTATCACAGTGGTGTTGCATCAAATAAATCACCTTGACAGGTGCTATCCAAATCAAGGACAATTAAGTGTCTTTGAAATACATTTTATGCTTGAGTAACTTTTGGTAAATTTTGTGTTTTAAATCTATTTCTAAACAACTACACAACTATGATGTTTCATGAATTGACTCATCTTGGTGAGATCTCCCTTATTTTAAGACAATTCTTTGGCTTCGACCTACATTTTACGCTTGAATGACTTTGTTAAATTTTTGCATTAGGTCCATTTATTAATAAATAAGTGTTTAATCAAACAAATCGTTTTAAGTTCTCTATTGCTATAATTTTGACGGCTGGGCATCCGTGTCTTATAGACACATTCTCTAGTTGTTTCTCATACTGAAGTAACCATTAGGCCTTCAAGAACAAGTTACAATCAGATACCTCATCTTTAATTTTGAAGACCACTAATATTTATAAGTATACTTTTGATTTGATGGGGACAAAATATTAAAGGTGCAAATCCATGATTAACTGTTGGAAATAATAATTAAGCAAGGACTTATTAGGATGTATAATGAGAAGGATAAGCATCTCTTAAATATATCACAAGGTGCGAGATTTTGTCAGTTTTGGGATACTTTCTTTAAAGCCTTAAAACAACTTAAATATTATAATGGAATTGTTCTGGCAGTGCAGTAGATGTCACACATACAAAAAATGCCATTTTTGTGAAATTCTGTGAGCTATTTTTTGTCTCGCCCGCGACAAAAGGAGCGGAATGTGAAATATATGCGTACAAAGTATGAAGGCAATGGCGGCGGCAGAGTAAGCTTTCATGTTAAGTTTTTGTGCTTAGTTTAGTTTCTCAGTAACTATAAGTGGTAGGTCTAAGATATTTGGTATATAGGTTGGTCTTGAGTAGTAAATGGCAGTCTGCTATATGGCTTTTGTCTGTGACCTCAATTTCATGGTGACCTCAATTTCATGGTCCAGTGAACATGTCAAGTTTTTATACCCCGCCACACGTAGTGGCATGGTATTATGTGATACCCTCAGTCGTGTGTCCGTCCGTCCGTCTGTCCGTCCCCCGAAGGTTTCCGACTGATAACTTTTGAACGGAATAACATACAGTCTTCAAACTTGGTATGTAGCTTGTTCACCACAAAACTCAGGTCGAGTTCGAATATGGGTTCAGAGGTCCAAGGGGTTCTGGAGTTATGCCCCTTGATACTCGAAATTTTGTGAAACGTGGCCGGGTATCATGTAATCCACAATTACTATTTTTGTGCTTGGTTTAGTTTCTCAGTAACTATAAGTGGTAGGTCGATGATATTTGGTATGTAGGTTGGTCTTTGGTAGAACATGATAGTCTGTCATATGGCTTTCGTCCTTGACCTCAATTTCACAGTCTAGTGAGCATGTTAAATTTTTGTGATTAGGTCATTTTCTCAGTAACTTTAAGTGGTAGGTCAATGATATTTAGTATATAGATTGGTCTTGGGTAGTACATGACAGTCTGCTATATAGCTTTTGTCTGTGACCTCAATTTCATGGTCCAGTGATCATGTTAAGTTCCCCAGTATCTATTAATGTCAGGTCAATAATGTTTGTCTTAGATGGAACATGACAGCCTGCTATTTGGCTTTAGCCTTTGACCTCATTTTCATGGTCTAGTGAACATGTTTGGTTTTTCAGTATCTTTAAGTAGTTGGTCACTGATATTTGGCATTTTCATTTTTGGTGATTCATGACAGTCTGCTAAATTTCTTTTGTCACTTACCTGATTTCACAGTCTGGCAAACTTGTTAAGTTTTCTGATTTAGTCAGTTTGAATTTTCACATCAATTTTGTGACCAAGTAGGGATTGATGAGACATCAATTTGGATACACACTTGTTAAGCCTTTAGATGTAAATGGTGTTGCACTTTCACCAATGTAAACTAGAAATGACAAAAATATCAATGAAAATGTCTTTATTACAAATTGCAATCATGTCTATTAAAGAAAGTACTTGCTATATTAAATCAAAATTTACTCTAACAATGTAAAAATGTTTCAGCTTTCAGAAACATCACTTTATTAAAATC
>MJUU01065992.1:0-11254 GCA_002080025.1 Modiolus philippinarum
GCACCTGGATCGGTTTTCAGGGGCTTCGGCTACAGAGCTGCCGGGCTCGTCCCCAGGTGGTGGATAGGGGAATGCCCTGTCTATGCGGGGTAATCAGATCATAATACGGAAAGCCTGACCGCGAACCATTGTAGCCAAACTGTGTGGAGAAACGCCACGCTCCATGCAGTATAAAGACCCCTTCTATATTTCTCTAAAGAGAGCAGACGCATTGGGTGTCGGTATGGAAGGCTAAATTTCCTGCCCTTACCCATTACTCCCCTTTTCCAGTGGCATTCAAAAGTCGTTGCCCCTTCCACCTTTGTTTCTTTCTTCTTTTGCTTTCATTTTTTTGAATTGATTAACATGTTCTCGTCCTGATATAGCTGAAATATTGCTCATTGGACGTTAAACTCTAACTAATCAATCAATCATATAATATAGTTTATATTGTGAAGAAAAATATGGAGCAGAAAACTTTTTATATCAAAGATTCGGTGTTCTGATTCGTTTCCATGGCAACTGAAAACTCCACTATCTTTTACAACCCATTTTAGACCACTATTCAAAAAAATTGCTGAAATCAATAATTTACAAAAAAAAGAGAAAATACACAAATATAATTCTTTTCATCCAAGATTTTATTGTAACTGGACATTGCAAAAGATTTTTAGCAATATTGAATACTTCTTCACATTGAATTTATTACCTCCCTTTAGATATGACATGTTGTTCTCAAGATATTATGCGGAAACCAAAAGTCGACGCCCGGACGCCAAGACACCATTCATTAAACTTCGTAGCAACTCGGCTGAAAAGGTGCAAAAAATGTCAACCCTAATTGTCCTGATCAAATAAAATGGTGGGTAAAAACAATTTTATGGAGCGCAAAACCTCGCCTTCCGTTGCAATATTGCCGGACTTAGATTTTAGTATAAATAAGAATAAGATGTTTTAGAAAAAGTGAAAATTCATCCCAACACGTCCGGTACTGTACGTGTTCCACTGTACCACAAATTATGTCTTACCAAATTCTGATAATTAAGACATAAATAACAAAATAGCAAAGTTATTAATCATATTATACATAAAATATCAAATATATATTAAAATAAGTTTTATGAAGTCAAGACGAGTTTGCTCAATAATCTGCAGAATCATAATTCACAGTAACTTCGGTATTTTGTTATTTGATACCACTGGGTCGATGCCACTACTGGTGGACTGTATGTCCCCGAGGGTATTCACCAACCCAGTAGTCAGTACTTCGGTCCTGACCCGAAAGCCGATTCTAATTTGAATTTTGCAATATCAAATATTTTTGTAAATTTTGTTGAAAACTAAGGAGTATCTCCCTCATGCAAAGCTTTCTCCTTAGCTAAGTTTGGCTTTACATTTAGGTCGTATTGGTTATTAGTTCTCTATCAGTTTTAAACATCTTTGAGATAATGGTCTCAAATATGTTTCGATTTAATCTGCACTGAAGAGACATGAGTTGTCGAAATGTGGATGTGCCGAATCCAAAGTCTCTTTGGTATTTTGTTATTTGTTAGCATACAAATATCAAAGTATAGTGAAAGTAAAAGTTGAGCCAATGAAGACCTGAAATTTACTTCCACTTAAAAACGATCATCATGAAAGAGCTTGTGATCAAATAATAATAATATACACTATCGACCAAGTGCAAATCGATGTGATCATTATCAGAGTCTAAACAATAGATGCGATTCCGTTAAAGGAATTATTACTGTCAAAATCAATAATGTTTACGACAGTAATATTGACTTTTTTCAACAATAGCATATATTGTGTTGACTATCATAATGATATCGTCGATTCGCACTTGGTCAAGAGTGATATATATTATATTTTATTTAAGTATCATAAATTTGTCTTATACAGATATAAAACAGATAACACACACACACGACAAATACCAAGCCAATATTGACTTAAGGGATAGATCTGGGGAAGACTAAAAATTTCCACTCGTTTAATTTTCTTAATATTTTCAGTATTAAAAATATATATATATGTTCATGTCGACTTTCAGCAATTTTTACCCTCCCGTTTTATGTCTGGTGGTCATCAAAGATACCCTGTTCCCTCATATTTTTTGGTCCGTTCAGGACTTGATTGTGGCGTATAAAATTGGTTCTAATTAATTTGTATCTGATTTAAAATTATTTCAAATGCCAAATTCTGTAGTTTAGACATGTATGAAACTAAGCATGAATAATTATAGTAAATTTAACTAGTTTGAACTGAAATACGTGGGTATTCTGAATAGTATAGGCTGAAATTGTTACTCTATTTTGATCACTACATTTTTGTATTAACACTTCTTGTAAAAAATTCTTTCGTTTAATTTTCACCAAAAACTGAGAATAAAAAGAAAACTAGTATGTGCAAGATATATTTAAATTTTAGAAAATTCTACCATCCCATTTTTTCTTAATTTAGAATAAATTGGGTAAAAATCAATAAAATTGCTGAATCTGTGCTAAAAATTACTTCCCTCGGAAGAAATCTGACTTTTACATATTTTCATTCTCTTTGGATAGCATTGCAAAAAATGCAGAGTAAAATGCACTGATTATAAATAACTTGATGTTGGGTATTTGTTTTCATGACAAAATTAATATTTATTTGCTGTGTAGAAAAAAAATTGCAATTTTAAATTTTTGATAATACCTACTGTAATGATTCTATTTTATTGTGTAAGTTATAAAAAAGTGAAAAACTGAATTATCTCCTCCTATCCCAGGTCTACCCCCTTAAGAGACAGTATAAACAAATTACAAATTTTGACATAAAATATAATATTTTCGGAAAATACTAAAGATTCAATTAAAAAATAATTAGTAAATAAAATTATAAAAAAGAAATATGGTCAAAGCACCTATTAATGATGTCCTTGCTGCATATAAAGTTTCATGAAATTCTGTTAAACGGTTACAGAGCAGTTGCTCTTACAAATGGTCAAAACAAGCATATGGTCAAAACGCCTATAAATTTCTAAGTTCAAAGGGGCATAAGTCCTAGAAGAAATGTACGATGCAAAAACCTTTACAATATGCACATCGACATATGATGTCCTTTCTACATTCTAAGTTTCATAAAATTATGTGGAACGGTTACAGAGTACAGTAGGATGCAGACATAACCTCTCGTCCAAGTTAACTTGGAGAGCAGTCATGAGAACAGTCCTAAGTTAACTTGAAGTTAACTTGGAGCAGTCATAGAATCCTGACTGCTCTGACCAGTCATAGAGCCCTTACCGCTCTAACCTGTCATAGAATCCTGACTGCTCTGACCTGTCATAGAGCCCTGACTGCTCTGACCAGTCAAAGAGTCCTGACCGCTCTAACCTGTCATAGAATCCTGACTGCTCTGATTAGTCGTATAGCCGGTCGTATAGCTCTAAAACAATACAAAAACTGTAAATACTCAAGGATACGTCCCACATTCCCTACCACACGCCAGGGACTATACATTACATGTATTGTATAGTCCCTGCACACACACACGACGAACGTACAAATTTGGCACACGTTGAGTGCAATTTTCTTCAATTTTGCCGTTACAGAACTACCAGAAAAGAGTCACTTTTTGTATTCTAAAATTGTAATATTGTAAATTTCCGTCAATTTGTAAAATAAAAAAATAGATAAATAAATAAATAAACTGAATAAAAATCAGTCCAGTAGTAGCGGCTGCAAACAGCCACAAACATCAAATATCAGAAGAGGTGCATATTTCATTTTCACGTTATAATGATGCACCCACTTGGTGTAATCAGAGACATATAATTAAATGTCTCTGGTGTAATTTAACGAAAATATATAAGAAAAGGCAGACCTACTTCACTCCATAATGTACCGATGCCCACAATACTACAACTTTCTGTAATTTAACCTAAAATATATAAGAAAACGCAGATTTTCTTCATTCGATATTATATCGATGCCCGCAATACTTCAACATTCTCTAATTTAGCCTAAAATATACAAGAACAAGCAGATTTTCTTCGTTCGATATTATACTGATGCCCGCAATACTTCAACTTTCTGTAATTTAACCTAAAATATGATAAGAAAAAAACAGATTTTCTTCATTGGATATTATATCGATGCCCGCAATACTTCAACTTGCTGTAATTTAACCTAAAATATATAAGAAAGGGCAGATTTTCTCCTATCGATATTATATCGATGCCCGCAATACTTCAACTTTATGTAATTAAACCTAAAATATATGATAAAAAGCAGATTTTCTTTATTCGATATTATATCGATGCCGCCAATACTTCAACTTTCTGCAATTTAACCTAAATTATATAAGAAAAAGCAGATTTTCTTCATTCAATATTATATCGATGCCTGCAATACTTCAGCTTTATGTAATTTAACCTAAATTATAGAAGAAACAGCAGATTTTCTTCATTCGATAATATATCAATGCCCGCAATACTTCAACTTGCTGTAATTTAACCTAAAATATATAAAAAAGCATATTTTCTTCATTCGATATTATATCGATGCCCACAATACTTCAACATTCTGTAATTTAACATAAATTATATAAGAAAAAGCAGATTTTCTTCATTCGATATTAGTTTACATTGATGCCCACAATACTTCAACTTTCTGTAATTTAACCTAAATTATGTAAGAAAAAGCAGATTTTCTTCATTCGATATTTTATCTATGTCCGCAATACTCCAACTTTCTGTAATATAACAGAAAAAGCAGATTTTCTTCATTTGATATTATATCGATGCCAGCAATACTTCAACTTTCTGCAATTTAACCTAAATTATATAAGAAAAAGCAGATTTTCCTCATTCAATATTATATCGATGCCCGCAATACTTAAACTTTATGTAATTTAACCTAAATTATAGAAGAAACATATTTTCTTCATTCGATATTATATCAATGCTCGCAATACTTCAACTTACTGAAATTTATCTAAAATATATGTAAAAAAAGCAGATTTTCTTCATTCGATATTATATCGATGCCCACAATACTTCAACATTCTGTAATTTAACCTGAATTACATAAGAAAAAGCAGATTTTCTTCATTAGATATTATATCGATGCCCGCATTACTTCAACATTATGAAATTTAACCTTAATTATAGAAGAAACAGCAGATTTTCTTAATTCGATATTATATCGATGCCTGCAATACTTCAACTTGCTGAAATTTAATCTAAAATATATTAAAAAATGCAGATTTTCTTCATTCGATATTATATCGATGCCCACAATACTTCAACATTCTGTAATTTAACCTGAATTATATAAGAAAAAGCAGATTTTATTCATTCGATATTATATCGATGGCCCCAATACTTCAACTTGCTGTAATTTAACCAAAAATATATAAGAAAAAGCAGATTTTTTTCATTCGATATTATATTGATGTCCGCAATACTCCAACTTTCTGTAACTTAACCTAAAGTATATAAGAAAAGCAGATAACCTAAAATATAAGAAAAAGCAGATTTTCTTCATTCGATTTTATATCGATGTCTGCAATACTTCAACTTTATGTAATTTAACCTAAAATTATAACAAAAGGCAGATTTTCTTCAGTTGATATTATATTGATGCCCACCGTGAATACTACTTCTTGTTGGATAATAAAAAGCAGATTTTCTTCATTCGATGATACTTCAACTTGCTGTAATTTAACCTAAAATAGACAAGAAAAAGCAATTTTTTTTCATTCGATATATTAACGATGCCCGGAATACTGCAACTTGCTGTTATACTGAAATTTAGAAAATTGAGAAAAAAACATAAAAAGTAATATTTTTGTGNTTTTTTTTTTTTTTTTTTTTTTTTTTTTTCGTTAATTAGTTTATCACGTTAATCCAGAGACATATAATTACATGTCTCTGGTTAATCTGATTCGACTGGATCGTTCTACTTTAATAAGTACCGAAACCATAAACCAGGGACTAATTATAAACTGATTAACGCGGCCTGTATATTGTCACTATTTAATATCTTTTTGTGGAATAAATGAAGATTTGTGTTTAAATGTGTTTAAACTTTTAATATCAAGCAGTCAGAATTCTATGACTGGTCAGAGCGGTCAGGATTCTATGACAGGTTAGAGCGGTCAGGGCTCTATGACCAGAACAGGTCAGAGTAGTCAGGATTCTATGACCAGAACAGGTCAGAGCAGTCAGGGCTCTAGAACAGTTCTAAAGTTAACTTAGAATAGGTTTTATGACTGCTCTATGACTAGTTAACTTGAAAACGGTCCTAAGTTAATTTAGAGGAGCTTTTATGACTGGTTCAAGTTAACTTGGCGAGAGGTTATGTCTGCACCCTACTTTAGTTGCACTTATAAGATCTGACAGCCGCTTGCCCGACCGACCGCCCGCCCAACTGCCGTACATCTCCATTTCAATAACCGGATTTGCCATCGGGAAAATCCGGTTGAAAACGATAAAAAAATAAATAAATTGACTAGTATTTTTAACCAGGACTAGAGATGCAGCCTCGTTCAGTCAATTTTCAAATTAAAATCATTGTATTACCTTAATACCGAAGTCACTGTGAATTTAGTTTCTTCATATGCGCATTTCGACAATCTATGTCTCTTCAGTGCAAATCAAATCAAAACGTTTGGAAATCCATAAAACTAAAGACTTTACTAAAGAATACGTTTTAACGAATAAATACTTATAACCATCCATCAGTTTAAGGTAAAAAATCGGAAAACGCACCAAAGGTGCGAAAGCCGAGTTGCGAACATTTGTTATTTTCATAAGTACATCATCGGATAGGCAAATAGTTGCATATAAGCATATACATTCTTATTTCAATCAAAGATTTATAATGGAACTTCTGAGGATGTTTGACTTTGTCCTAACTTAACTAAAAATTTGGCAGAGGTTATAATCTAGGTGATACACACTGCTAATGACTGCATAAAGTCAAAACATTCCGTCCCTTTAATAAAAAAAATAATAATAAAAAAATTAAAAAAAAACAACTTTGGGCAGGGGTTCTCCTTAAAATTAAGTTTTTTTTATTATTGCTGATATTGTATACAAAATGTAAGTATGTATCAGAATGCCTTTTTTTCTAAAAAAAAAAATGGGGCAGGGGTTCCCCTAATAATCCAGGTTACACAACATATTGCTGAAACCAAAACATTCCAAGACCCCTTTCAAAAAAATGGCAGGGTTCCCCTTATAATCTAGTTTATACGTATTTCTGAAATTGTGAAGAAATATGTGAAGCAGAATTTTTTTTCAAAGATTCAGTGTTCTGGTTTGGTTTCCATGGTAACTAAAAGCTCCACTATCCATTACAATCCATTTCAGACCACCATTCAAAAAAATGTGGGCAGGGGTTCCCCTTATAATCAAGTTTATACATATTGCTGAAATCAAAACATTCCAAGTCCCCCTTTCGAAATGTAAATATTTGGCAGGGGTTCCCCCTATAATCTAATTTATACATATTTCTAAAATTGTGAAGAAAAATATGTAGCACAATACTGTTTTTCTCAGATTCGGTGTTCTGGTTTGGTTTCCATGGCAACTGAAAGCTCCATTATCCATTCAAACCCATTTCAGACCACCATTAAAAAATAATTTGGGTAGGGGTTCCCCTTATAGTCTAGGTAATATGTATTGCTGAAATCAAAATATTCCGAGCCCCCCTTTCATAAAAAAAAAATTGGCAGGGGGTTCCTCTTATAATCTAATTTATAATGCTACAGAAAATTTGTAGCAGAACACTTTTTTTTTTAAAGATTTAGTGTTCTGGTTTGGTTTCCATGGCAACTGAAAGCTCCACTATCAATTACAACCCATTTCAGACCACCATTTAAAAAGATTTAGCAGGGGTTTCCGTTATAACGTTATAATTCAGGTAATATGTATAGCTGAAATCAATGATTTACAAACAAATCAGAATACACAAAATGTATTTTTTCCATTTAAGATTTTATTTATACTGGACATTGCAAGGACATTTAGTAATATCGAATACTTTTTCCCATTAAATTAATTACCTCCTTTAGTTTTATTACCTCCCTTTTTTAATTTTGACTTTTCAATATATCTTTTTTTAAGTTATTGTCATCCAAAAAATGTGTTGGTGAATATAATTAGAACTTTGAAATGAATTTACATCTTAAAGCAATATAAAAACTACTTTTTTATGAATAATAGAACTTTCTCAGCTATTTTTGTTATCAAATAATACCAAACCTGTGATTTTAAGCTTTATTGAAATGTTTAATTTTTGTTACATTTTTTTGAAGTTGTGACACGGCTAAAAATTTACTCAAGAAATAGCTTTAAATAGCCAAATTTATTACGAAAAAAAAAAGAAAAAAAAAATGTTGGAAAATTACAAGTATGTATGTTACAGTACAGGAGAAATGAGAATTCTAATTTTACTTAAATAAATCCAGTACGGGTTTGAATTCTAATTTGTCCAAGTAGAAACTGAAATTAAATCCAGTACAAAAATTAAATCTAATTTGTCCCAGTAGAATTTATACTAAGGGGATTCTGGATCCTACTTATGTAACATACGATATGTATATTTATTTATCATAATATAAATATTTTAAGGTATAGAAATATCACTAACCAAGGCTCGTCGTATTCGAATCATATTATACAGCAAATAGGACTTCAAAATTTTTTTTAAATCTACAAAGTTGTGAAATATTATTGATATTATCTGACATTAAAATTTTAGCTAATCTGCAGATATGCAAATTTGATGTCAAGAATTCAAAGAAAAAAAACAACAACCAAAAGCCGGCAAAAATTTAAGTTTTGAAATACTTTGAAAAATTTAAATGTAGCCCTCTTTGACCCCTTATAGCTCTGAAACCATCAAAGTTACGTTAAATCTTCTGTCATACTCCTGAATCCATAGGTAATCTGCATATTAAATAAAAACATTGGCACCTTTTAGTCGGACATAGCCCAGAAGGGAAAGTTATCAATAATCTGAACGCAGTGCTAATTTTTCATAAGAAATGCATCTAAATCGGAGGAATTTTTTTTTCAATTGCCCCTTTTGGACCAAGTTATTCAAGCGGTCATATAAAAACTGTATAATTAGTACGACACTGACAGTGAACAGCAATCAATATTTAAATGAGTTTCCTCAAAATACCATTCTTTGTCGACACCATTCAAAATACTATCTTCAGTAAATGGGGGTGTGGGGTAATAACAAAATTACCAAACAGAGCTGTGAAGGTAAATAAACCCAAGTTAAGTGATTTTACATGCTTGCACACTTTTTGTGTGCTTTGTTCATATGTATATATTTGAAGTTGATCAGTATCTCAAAATATTATAGCACCCAATGTAGATCAACTTAAATTTGCATTTAGTATGATTCACTTTTTAAAATATAAAGCTCAGCACATGGCTTAGTACCAGTAACTTCATTCACTGAGCTGACTTAGGATGTTAGTTTTAAGTAGTGGTCGAAATTAGCACCGGTCCGCCGGTATTTTCTTGAGTTGACCGATGAATTGCTAGTCACCACCGGTCCAAATGTCCGGTGGAAATATATTTTAGAAATTAAACAGTTTTTGATTGTAATTAAAACGTTTTCGAAATGTATCTGCCTTTTATCATTGGAATGGATTCATACACATTTATTACTACATCATCGTGTTTATAACATCAGGTAATGTGATCAATGACCAACATTAACAAACTAATCAAACGACGTGATATCAATAACTTTCGGACATCTCGGGATGCTTCCTTTTCAATACATATACACCAAAGGTTAGTTCTTGGAAGTTTTCTCAAAATGGCGCGTCAACTATAAATCAGTAGCGGAAGAAATATTTGCCCGAAAACGTATACGTACGTTTATGTAGATGATCCTGGTCATAATAATGGAACCAAAATATGAACCATTTTTAAACAAAATGAGAATAGTGCCAAGTTCTATGCTGTAAAGAGACTCCCTCTATACTACTCGATCAAGAGCAGAATCTTTGTGACCTCAAAAGGCAAATTCCCTGCCCCTATCAATTTATTCCCTTTTCAAGTGATAATCAAAGCACGTTGTCACTATCTACCCGTATTAGCTCACCTGGCCTAAGGCTTTTGCCTTCACTTGGCGTCCGTCCGTTAGTTCAAACTAATAGAGCATAGGACAAATCGCTGTTTTTTTAACAAATAAGTTGAAAATTGTTACAGATATAAAAAAAATCTGACGGGGTAAAAATGATCAATATGATGAAATCTACCTATTATGAAATTTTTAACAAAACTCGGAAAATCCGTCTCGGAATTATTGGCCATTTTCCGTGAAATTTTCGTCTTTCGTGTTAAAATAATAGAAAATTGAGGTATTTGTCTTATATGTTAAATGTGATAGAAGATAGAGGTAGAGATTTTATTATAAAAATGTTCAGCATAGTAAAGTAAGTGAGAACCGAACCGTCGATCTAAAACGAATAATCCAAGGACAATGGCAACATCGGAAAAACAAAGAAAAATAGACATTATATGAGTACTGCATAGAAAAGAAAAATGAAGACGCACATATATTCAAAAATGAACATGAACCCAATAAAAAACCATGGATGAGATCAGGTGCATCTGTCGAGTAAGCATCTCCTGCTTCTTATAAGACTCCTGCCGTGTTGAACATTTAAAATGGAGATGATAACAAAATTTCAAGCTTTTTTGGATAAATAAGATGAAGAAAATCTCCACAGTGATGGTTGTTTAGTGATAAATATTATCAATATAAAGGAAGATGAAATTAAAGGACTAGGCCAGTTTTTTGTCTTTATTTTGAAAAGGCCCTTCAATGAGTTCTGCCTCATAAGAGACTGGTCGGCTAAAAGAGGTGCATAGTTCGTGCCTATTGTAATTCCGATGGTCTGTTTAAAAACAAATCCTCCAAACTGGACAAATATCTTTTCAATCAGAAACTCTACCATTTTAATCACTTCTTCCTCCGTGTATTTTTTCTGTTATTCTGAGTCGTATTTCACAAAGTATGCTTGTTCTCTGCCTATGACAATGTACTTATATCTTCGTTCGCCGTTCTTACGGGAGAAACATCTATGAATTATATCTCTCAGTCGAGATTTCAGTTGTTTATTAGAATTGCTAGTAAAAGTTTTAATGCTGTTACGATACGATAATGATCTTTATTTTAGGATGTCAATCAGATCTTTAGAGTTTTTTAATATCCACATTTCATTTACACCACCTCTTGAAAAGCTAGCATCACAGTAT
>MJUU01065992.1:12201-24460 GCA_002080025.1 Modiolus philippinarum
ACCGGAACCAAATTCTAACTTGATCTGTATCTCACCTAGATATACTCATATACCAAATATGAAATCAAAATGTCAAGCACTTACAGAAAAAGTTAACGGACGGACGGACAGACAGTATACCATAATACGTCCGTCCTTCGACGGTCGTATAAAAAACGTACCAATGCGTAGTAAACTTTACTTGATAGAGAAACGTCGTAGAGAAGTGTGAACATGTGTCACTACGTTAATACTAGGTTTCGCCACCTAGATAGAAAATGTGTTCAGTTGTCTTTATCATTGAATTAACGATAAAGTACTTTTTACGCTGTCAACATGTGTTTACCAACAATCGGTGTTTTCTTTTAAAACACCTGTTGTTTTACAAAAAAGACAGTGATAAATGAGTTCACTTGCGACCATTATACCAGAAAATACTTATACGGCACAGGATACTTATACGGCACAGGATTTAATCCATCTGAATACTGCATAGTGTGTTCATTTTCAATGTATCAAATTTATAGCTATAGGACTTACAGTTGGTCATACCGCCTGTCATTCTATTTTGACAAATCTATGGAAAAAATGGACGGCTTACTTTGTCAAATAATAATAATAATCGGGCATATAACTGTAAATATAATTATGTCTTTCCCTGTGCTTTAATAATCTTGCAGAGCACTTCCGCAAAAGCCATATCCGGTTGACCCGAACTTATCAAGAGGTTCACCTGGAGTTATCAAGGAAGTTCTCCCAACGTTTGACAAGCAATATCCTTTTTCTCTGTTTCGCAAGAAATAAATCTTACATGTAATTAGATAAAGAATCTATTACATTTTCTGTTTTCAATTTTGTAAACAAATGGCCGTAACTAATACTCAAAAATACAAACGAATGTCGAAATTTTAATGATCTGCGAATAAACCAATTGACCAAATGTGTAGATTTTATCTGCACTGAAGAAACATAAGTTGTCGAAATGCGCATATGCAGAATTTAAATTCACAGTGACTTCGGTAATTAGTTCTTTGTTACAACTAGGTCGATGCCACTGCTTGTGGACTGTTAGTCCCCGAAGGTATTCACCAGCCAAGTAGTCAGTACTTAGTGGCTGACCCGAACGCCGATTCTATTTGGAACCTTACAATATCTAAATTAATGTAAATTTTGTTGAAAACTAAGGAGTATCTCATCCTCATGCAGAACTCTGTTCTAAGCTGTTTTACATTTAGATCACATTGGTTAATTGTTCTCGATCAGTTTTTAAACATCTTTGAGTTTATGGTGTCCCAAACGTTTAAATTTTATCTGCACTGAAGAGACATAAGTTGCGCATATGCAGAATTTAAATTCACAGTGACTTCAGTATTTAGTACCTGAACCAAACTTTTCAGGAGTAATGTTTGTAAGGTCCTTAATTAAGATTGCCCAAATTTTACCGATCTGCCAAAACATTACCGCCATGGCCGAACATAGTTGAACATTTTACCCTATAGGAAACATCGTAGCCTATGGGAAAAGTCACAGTTTACTACCTTCTCTGAAATAACTTGAGCGAATAATACCAGATTTTACAGGAATGATGTACCGTAGGTCCTTCACTTAGATTTCCAAATTTTGGGAACGTACGTACGTAAACTTAACGACTCTATCGCCTAACGACGGGGGCATAAAATGACAAGAAGGTTCTATGAAAGCTTCTTTATGACGTTTCATCACTTCATTGGCATATGACATCAATTCTGAGCCTCTAGTTGTTTATTTGTTTTGTCCTTGTCGCATTGAGTGTTTAATATGAACTGCCAAGTATTTTAGATTTGGATTTTAGAACCTCCCCTCTCTCATGCTTTGGTATTCGATTCGTATTTACGAAGAATTCAAGTGGGAACAGTCTTTATTTTCCTATCCCCGGGATATGCTTTAGCTGGTTATTCTAGTACCAAAAGTACGAAAGAATCCGGGAACAAGGCTTTTTTTTTGTTCTTTTATAATTCTATATGAATCCTGGTTATACGCAGTCTTTACCAAAAGTTACCCAAGTACTGTTATGAGTAAGTCAAGTAAACAAAATTAATATTTCATTTTAAATAACTACAGTTTTTTGTATAGTATAAAGATTTTGTATCGAATGTGTTTTCTTTTTCGTTATTCCAGCTGCATAGTTTACCAATATTTCTGTTGTTTGATCGAACCACTCTTCTGTGTGTCAGATTAGATATGTAACTAAGTCAGTTCGTTGGGAATTTTTTAATTCCTTATTTATCGCTTTGGGCGGAATATCCTCATATGTGATCAACCATGGATAAAAATATACAGAGCATATATAACAAAGATAACAAAATTAAAGCACAAACGTCACAACCTGTCTGCTAGTCCACCATTATTTACTGTATTCTGAAACAATAATCTTGATATCATTTTGTACTCTGTGACGTAATTATCAATAAAACAGAACATAAATCAATTTGGTCTATACATCAACATGGCTTTTCTAACCATTTTTTAAAGTAACCTTATACGGTTTTCACGGAAAGGCATTAAATCAAGACTCACTTTAACAATCCCACAGTAAAAAAGTGCTACCAAAAAAAGACAAAAGTATCATTGATGCTGAAAAACACTTAATTATTAAGAAAAAACGGATAAGTTACTGAAATGTTAGTAGGGAAACCGTCTAACCATTGATGGTCAATAAAACAACGTTCAGTCTTTAATAGTCTTAGATATATGTACTCTATTGAAAAACAAATCTTTGACTTGTATTCAGATATCTTTGATAAGATAATAACTTGTAGGTTGTCTTTCACATACTCCGATCCCCAGATTTACTTGAATGGAAACGAGGGATCAAATGAATTTGAAATTGACCACATGATTTTATATTGCTATGTAGGAGTCTTTGCGTGTTTATAACAAATGTTATACATTCTGACGAAACCCGACGAAAGGAACCTTTCACATCGAATTATAACGTAAATGACACAAAACGGGCTATTAGCTAAAGCTATACTGTTTGTCAAGTTTATGAAATCATCATCCTCGTCTAAAACATGTAACATTAGACATTATTCCCATGGAAATAAAATTTTGAGAGTCTATTACCGGTCGAATGCACCCTCGCACTGGTAGCTAGATTTCAAGGTCCCAAGAAATCACAAAAAAATGTAATTTAATACTTAAACTATTAGAGTACAAAACCATCGGTAAATGAATACCGAAGCAAAAATGATAAAAGGCATGAAAGGGGGAATTCCAAAATCACTGCAAATCATATCCAACACTTATTGAGACAGCATGACAAAGACATAACAAATAAACAAAAACCATCAAGAATGTCACAAAACTAAAGCACTAGCAGTGTTAACCCCTACAAAAACTGAGGTATCATCAGGCGCTCTAGAAGGTTAAGCATGATCTGCACCACGCGTGGCACCCGTCAAAAGAAGGTCCAAATAGCAAATTACTCCTGTCCAATAAGTATTTAGAAATGAAGATGGAAATAAATAAATCGTAATGGAAGCGTCAAAACACTCGACATAAAACTGATGAGGATAAAACTTGGTTCAATCACGGACCATGTAAATAGTTTCACAACGCAAGGTATATTACCTCTTTAACAACATGGCTACTTCTATAATAAGACATTTTTGTCGCTTTGAACTATAAAGTACCATTAATTAATAACTTTACATTAACGAACATGGACGTCAGAAATCTAGGTTACACAAACGTGATATTAAATTTTGACTTTCCAATTGTGAACTTTTCCTTATTCTGCAGCAATATACCTACCTCCCCAGCATATGGAGTGTATATTTCACAATTAATTCGTTACTGTAAAGCGTGCAGTTCAAACAGTGACTTTAATTTGTGAAAAGAGCAAAAGCACTGTCACAAAAACTGCTGAGTCAGGGATATATTCAGCCGTTGTTACTTTCGTCCGTTCGAAAAAATTCTATGGTCATCAATATGACATCATAGATAGATATGAAATATCAGTGTCACAAATGAAAACTGACATTTTCAGCTAGATTCACGTCTACCCGGATATGACATTACCGGTTTTGACTTTACCCTGGATTGACCCATTGACAGTGAAACGGGTGCTGTATACAGAACAGGACATGCTCACCCTTCCGGACCACCTGATGTCGCTCTGTTTTTTGAGAGTTCACACTGTTAGTGCTTTAGGTTTTTGTGTTGTGTATGTGGTGTTTGTGTGTTTTGTGGGCATGAAGTGTTTTTGATCTTTCGTCTTCTGGTGTTCTTGCTTTTGCTTTATCTCTGGACTTTGATTTACTCCTTTGGTGTTCCTTTGGTATTCCACTTACGTTGTTTTCGTTGTACGATGATATAGCATACCGGGAAAATTTGGAAATAAATCCCCAAAATAACGAAGGATATTATTGTTTCTTTTATAATAGTACTTTTGTTTATTTAACTACATTCGGAAAAACGTCAAGTGTTTGAAAAAAAATGACGATAATATAATTACAATTATCTAAATGGCATAAAAATATCAATTTTTCTTTAAATTTGTTTGCATTTTTATTGGTATATTGCGTTATAATTATTCGACTCACGCAAATGTTTACTTCCATCACAGTGAAGACTGATAGAAGTGATTCACTTTGAAGGAAAAGTTATCATTTCTTAAAAATTAAAAGCCTTGATGCATTTACTGTCGATTAAAACAACCGCCATAACATTTTGTCATATCTTTTGCAGTACAAACAAATTCACAAGAAAAGAAGATCGAAAATTCAAAATGGGTAAAACATAATGATAGTACCTCAAAAATTGTTCTCCATTTTGTTCCCATTCCCCACCCCAAAAAACAAACCATAAAATGGCTAAACCCATCTACTCCGAATCTGACAGTCAATAAATATCTTGTGTGAATATTAAGCTGTTGAAATAATTCGACTATAAACTACATTTCACTTATTAAGGACTTTCAACTAAAAATATCCTCTATAAATAACTATAAAAATAGTACAACTGTGGGAGCTCCTTTTTATATGTATACTGAGTGCTTATGAAAACACAACACTGAATTTTTTAGATTTTTTTTTGCACAAATAATAATTTAACAAATGTAACTGCCAATTTACTTGTAATTACACAGGCTTTAAAAACATTTTTTGAAATCACGCCAACCGCAATACATGTCAAGAAATGCACAATAATGGGGTTTAGCGCGAATTTACACATGATTGGTTTTCTTTATTGTCCACTACAAAGCTTAACCTCGTTAAAATATTTTCCCATCTCAAAGGTTTGGGACCGGGTTTCATTAAATCCATGATAGGGACTTTAAACATTACCTGGTTTGTTTCTCAAAATGCCTTGTCTTGGTTTCCAATTAACAGACACAATCTTCTGTGAACCACGATGAATCAGTTTGAAATTTTGTCACCTTCTTTTTGGGAACATTTGTGCAAATTTTTACATCTGCATGTTTGATGTTTAAAATTGAAATTCTCAAAAATCGGTGTTTTCTACCCATAATTTCAAAACATTGCCATTTTTGACAAATTTCAACCCGAAACGTCTTGACAAAATTGGAACTCAGAACTTGAAGAATGAGGCATTTTTTCTTTAATTTTTCATCAGTGTGATTGAAATGTTCAGACAATTTGGAAATTTTGATTTTGACCACTAAATCAAAGGTTCCCTATATGGCAAAATTTCAAGATTGCACTGAAAATACATGGTTGCAAAACTTTAAGCAGACACTTTGCTTAATAATAATTTAATAGAAGGTTTCTAAAAATAAATATCAGGTGTTGCGTTTTCATTGGCGCTATGTATATTTAAGCTACTACAACATTTACATTAGAATCCCTTAACAAACGCTCTAGTTTTGTGTGTGTGTTAATTCACACTTTAAATCTCATAATTGCAAATTATATGTCAATTCGAACACTTGAAATTGAATATACAAATATACAAAAGTTGAATCATTGACAGTAAATTCCATCGTGCTGTATACATTTGTACTTGTTTCAAGGAGTAATATCTCATCAGCAGCATTAGAACCATTTTATAATGCAAGCCAATAAAATAGTCAGAACGTAGTTCTAATTTCAAAAAATCTACTAAGTGTAGTGCACAGAACAAAACCTCAGTATTTTAAGGTTAGATAAAAGCAGTAAAATTTAAATGTCGGTACAACGCAAGGTAAAATTTTCATTCTGGGGAAGTCTGACTACTGAGCTGCTGAATACCCTCGGGGAAGTCCAATCCACCAACATTGGAATCAACCCAGTGGTTTCAAAATACAAAAATACCAAAGTTGCGGTATGAACAGATTATTTTGTCATGTTTTACATGGGTTTTTGTCATGTTTTACATGGGTTTTTGTCATGTTTTACATGGGTTTTTTGTCATGTTTTACATGGGTTTCAAGGGGTTATTTCTCACAAGAAGCATCAGAGTCATAAAATATGGAAAGTCATAATCCAAACATAGTCAGAAAGAAGTACTCATTACCAAATATACTGTAATAATAGTCGAATCTAGTAACAAGGACAGCTACCGGGTGCAATACGCGGAAATAGGCCCAAGTATTTTTAAGGGACTAGTTTTGATAAAAGCAGTAACTTTTTGTAAAATAAAAAAGGGTCTGACTGCTTTGCTGATGAATACCAACAGGGATTTTTTTCCAATCAGCTGTGTCATTGGCCTTTAATGGTGTTCTCAATCAGCTTTCAAACATTTTTCGGTTTTTGGTCTTCAAACTGTTTTGAGTTTATTACATTGAAGAAACTTAAACTGTCGAAACGTTAATATACGGAAATTTAATTTACATTAATTTTGGGACGAAATTAACAAATTAAAATACAAATGATAATAATATAGCAGTAAATTTAGTTCAGTTGGTGGCCATTTTTTTTTAACTTTATCTCTTCAGAGCAGATAAAATCGAACATAAGGAACACCAAACTTCTGTACAGGAACATATGAAAAATTAATGTAAGGGTTTAAAACGAACACCTAAATCAGCTAAATTCATAAGATTGAGAGAGTTAAGATATTCCTTAATTATATAGAATAATAGCTTCAATACAATGTTTTGGAGAAAAAAAGATTTGGAGCAAATTCGACCCGGCAAATCACCATCAAGGGGGATTTGGTTTAGAAAATATATATAAAAGTAATAATTTTATTGCCTTTGTTTTACATTGTATTTACTTTATGCTGTTACTTCTAAATCACATCTTTATTTACAGATCGCATTTTTTTTGACATATCGAAATTCCACCCTTTTACATTAATATTCTGTGCAATTTCTTACAATTGGATTAAAATATAAATTGCAAACACTAAACGGGATAAATTTTTATATTCGTAGTGCGGCATAAATAGTTGATTTTACTGTACTAAAACTATCATTTTTTGTCTTGTTTTCTTGTTTTCATTTCTTTTTTTTTCTTCTCTCTTTCTTTACTTTTTATCTGTCTCTTTTATTATTTCATTTTGCTGCATTCTTATAATATTTCACGTTTGTAGTTTTAACTTATTGACTGAAATATGAGCAAGATTACTTTCGTTTTGATTTTTATAAAAAGCTTTAAGGGTTGCAGTGATTGCCACGTAAAAGTAATAAACCTTTATCGATTCAAACATGATATCCACTGTTATTGCAGAGCATCTTTTTTAAGGTTGCGGCGCTAAAAATGTTCGATGTATTTGTTAGCAGAAACCTTATTACGTTATATTCCACGACAGTATCAAAATTCGGCGTCAAATAGTCAAACCATTACGGAACGTGAACATATTTCCTTCCTTGTTACATTTTCATCAAAGAAAAAAATATTCAATAAAAGCGATAGAATTATTAGTTGTTGTCTGGTATTATCAATTTAAACCACTTGAGACAACATAAAAATCAAAATACCGATAATACAGACTAGACGGTCATTTAGTTTTATTTTAAAAAAGTCACCAGCTTTTTGTGTATTTTACTATGGTAATGCGTTGACACGTACATCAAGTTTGAATAATTGTGATTTTTCAAGCGCGAATAATGTTTAATTTAATGCCATGTTTTCTTTCAATCAACTTGATAAGTGCCCTGTGTATGTCTACATCTCGTTATTATCAACTGACTAGAACCACTGATGATATTGTCGGGCAACTGATGACAGTGATTGTAGGAGCAATACAACTTCAAGGTTGTTTTTAGGAGTTACAATGTACTTAGTACACTTTACAACGATTTTTCGGACGCACGACATTTTATCATATTGTCACGATAAAAATCAGCTGCACATGAATGACGTTCAAACAGACGCTTGTGTGCTTGAACTCACAATGAGGCGTGAACATAGCTATTTAGTGAAGGTCTCTCAGTGATATCCGCAAACAACAACAAAAACGCTGTTCTGTGGCTTGTTTTATTTCACAACTTGAATTTATTCAACAATGCTTGTTACAATTAAGCTTCAAGGCCCAAGCTAGCACTCAAGTTTCCCTGTGAAATCTCATTGAATTAGCCAGGACACTAATCATTGAATAATTCATATAAAAGGCATAAGAATTAAAAACTTATATAAATTATCATATTCAATTACAAAATATTAAAAATCATCAATTGTTACTGAGAATATCTCGATGTTTACAAATATTTTACACTAGTTTACAAATCTTTTCAAGAAAGGGTCTTTTAACAAGATGCTCTCAAGAGCCTGTATCGCTCACCTGGATCCTATGCAGCACTATAATTCCAAATTGATGGTCCATCTTTTGTAGTGTATGTACATATAAATCAGAAACTTTTTATAAAATTGAATTAAAATTGTTCAAGCAGTTTCAGAGAAGATTTTTGAATGCAGTTTCCAAACTTTAAGGGCCTATGTTAATCTACGTTCCCTGCACGCAGCTATTTAACATAAAATTCTGAAGAGGGTCACCCAAGGACTATCAAATCAAAATTCTACTGAAATTGTTCAAGCAGTTTCATAGCAGAAAATCTTTTTACCCATTTCGCATTTGGTCCTATGTTAAACTAAGTTTTGCCACAGGTGGCCATGTCGGAAGACAGATCAGCACCAAAGTAACAAACTTTGTCAAAATCTCACAAGTTTCATTTATGCAATGTTTAAATTGAATCCATTCAGTGGTTTTCTATTATATCTTTGTATGCATTTCCCCTTAGGGTCTTATTCATTGCTGGAGGCTATATTGGATGATGGAAACAATACTTGGTTCCATTTGACCCAGTGGTTTCAGAGGAGAAGATTTTTGAAAGTGGGCTAACGACGGACTGACGACGGACGCTAATGGCAATAGCTCAACCTGGCATAGCCAGGTGAGCTAAAAAGTGCATTTCTTTTGATATATCCCTTAAACTCTCTTATACATAGATTAAAACATTTACGAATTTTCTTTTTTGTTCCGATATATAATAGGCTTTATAAATTGTAAATCCATTATTGTCAAAAGATAGTTAAAGTCATTGAAATTTTTGTCCAAAAAATTGTAACCAATAACCAAATGTTTTACAGTTATATTATTTTTAATGCCCAGTTTACCCAATGATTCTTTAATTTCATTCCAAAATGTTCTATGGCTTGTTTTAACATGTACCTGTAGAGATTTTGCTTCATTAGCATTCAACTCATGTTCTTCAATTGTTAGCTCACCTGACACGAAGGGTCAGTGTGATCTGTTGCCATCACTTGGCGTCCGTCCGTCCATTAAACTTTTCACATTTTCATCTTCTCCTCTAAAGCACTGAAGCAAATTTAACAATCTTTACAGGAATGATGTATGAAGGGTCCTTTACAAAGATTGCACATTTCGTTCCGATCCGACAAAATACATGGCCGCCAGCGCAGAACTTGGGTTTAACATTGGACCACACTTTCACACTTTCATCTTCTGATCTGCAACTGCTGAGGCCAATTCAACCAAACTTTACAGGAATGGTGTACTTAAGGTTCTTAACAAAGATTGCTCATTTCGTTCCGATCCGATGAAAAACATGGCTACCAGAACAGAACATAGTTTAACATTGGACCCTTTGGGAAAATGGCATTTTCATCTTCTTATCTGAAACCACTGAAGCAAATTCAACCAAATGTACTTAGGGGCCTTTACAAAGATTGCTTATTTCGTTCCGATGCGATAAACAATATGGCCGCCAGGGCCAAACTGAGGTTTAACATTGGACACTGAGGGCAACATCACATTTTCATCTTAATTCTACTCTGAAATGGCTAATGCAAATCCAACCAAAGTTTACAGGAATGATGTACTAAAGGTCCTTAACAAAGATTGCTCATTTCATTTCATGGCCGCCAGGGCCGATTTGAACCCATTGGAAAATGGCATTTTCATCTTCTCCTCTGAAACCACCTAAGCAAATTCAACAAAACTTTACAGGAATCATGTACTAAAGGTCCTTAACAAAGATGGCTCATTTCATTCCCATCCAAAAAAACCACAAAAAAAAACAAAAACAAACATGGCCACAAGCACGGAACATAGTTTAACATTGGACCCTATGCTAAAAATCACATTTTCATCTTCTCCTCTCAAACTGCTGAAGCAAATTGAAGCAAATCATACAGGAATGATGAACTAAAGGTCCTTTACAAAGATTGCTCACTTAATTCCGAACCAAAAAATATATATATATATATACATGGCCGACATTGTTCAACATTGATTGGACCCTGTGGGAAAATCACACTTTCATCTTGTTGAAGCAAATTGAACCAAATCGAAGAGGAATGATGTGCATAAGGTCCTTTAAAAAAAATTGCTCATTGAATTCCGAACCGAAAAAATAATGTGGCAGACAGAACGGAACATTCTTCAACATTGGACCCTATGGAAAAATCACAATTTCACCTTCTCCTCTGAAACCACTGAATCAAAATCAACCGAACTCAGGAATTATGTACTGTAAGACCTTTACAAAGATTGCTCATTTCGTTCAAATCAAACAAAAAAAAATAGAGCAGTGCTCAAGGTGCCCCGCCTTAGAGTTGTATGTTCCTTTTACCTGAAAAACGGTACAAGATGAAAAAAAATGTTTGGGGAGAGTTTTATTGCATTTTTCACGAGGAAGCATTTGCAAAAACCCCATCAAAATCCGATGAAAAAATAAAAAAAAAATTTTGGCACCAACACCCCCTCCCCCAACACCTTTGACCCGAATTATCTTGAAAACGGTAAGAGATACCAGAAATCTGTTGGCATATGTATGAAAGCATTCATTTGGAGGAATCTAATGGTAAAAATCCCATCGAAATCGGATAAAAAAATAAAAATTCCCCACACGGACCAAACTTTGGTGCAATAAATTCTATTTTCAGAAATTGTGACCTTGACCTTTGACCTACTGACCCCAAAATCAATAGGGTTCTTGCCCTTCCCTATTCCTTCCATCTGTATAAGTTTTGTTTCAATCGGGCAAGGGATACTCAAGTTATCATCCGGAAACGATATCCGGAATGACGGAAAGGCGAATTCTATAGTCCCCCGCTTTCGCGAAAGGCGGGGGACAAAAACAGGGCCATCAGAGCAAAACATAGTAAACGTAGTATTATAATGAGACCTAGATGAAAATATCATTTTCATCTTCTCTGAAACCACTGAAGCAAATTCAACCAAACTTTACAGGGTTGAAGTACGGAATGTGCTTTACTTCATTTTGGTCATGCATGGCATAGAAGCATTTTGTTAGGTGAGCGATACAGGCTCTTTCTCTGAGCCTAGTTTACTAATGAAGACTAGATGGTTAAAATGGTCGTATGTTAAAATAGCAATATGAAACGAAAAACTGGAATAACTTACAAAAATATGTTTATAAATACTCAAAAGGAATCATAACAGATACATTTTTGTATGGGTTTATTGTCCCATACGAATTGGTTATCAACTCCTGTTAAGTTATTACAAATAAAATATCACATGAGGCTGGTTTATTATATTTCGAAATTACATAACGCGAGTCAATATCGAATATTATATAACTCATTCTCTTCTGAAAGCTTCTTTTCAGCTTATTACATAATAATAATTAGCTTTGACGTTGTATGTTTTCCTTATTTAGATTTTGTCAAAACATTTACTAAAGGAACACGAGGTCTGGATGCAAACCCTTGTTAATATTTGATTTTAATGCTGCTGATGAGAGGCATAACATATACAGCATAACGAAATTTACTGGTATTAAGCAACTTCAGTATTTTTTGTATTGTTGTATTTCTTAAAATGGTAAGATGGAACCACCATTGGAAATTTCCGGTATGCATATCTA
>MJUU01065993.1:0-20219 GCA_002080025.1 Modiolus philippinarum
TTCATGCTACTATGTCAGCCATGGTCCAGATGAGCAATAAAGACTCCTGAGAGACTCTTGTTCAGAACTGTAGAAATGTTGATCTTGTACTTACTATGTTGTGCATATACACATGGCTAGTGGAGTATCCGTGAAGAACTACATACTTAAACCAAAGACCAGGCAATACCACAACAGCAATGATAAAAGAAACCTTATAAAAGTAGAGACGACATCAGCATCTATTATCCACCAACAATGTTAACTCTATCAAAACTATCAGGTACATTGTGTAGATGAGAAAAAAAAAGCTTCAAAATTGCATGCAGAAAATGGATATGATTGTCCTTCATCTTGATTTCACCAGTACTCCTTCAACAGCAATTCAGATGCAAAGGCAGTATTCTTTCCAAACTGATAAGAAAGTCTTTGGATAAGAAAGTCTCGGGTCATGCTTACCCTTCGGGAACATCTGACGACACTCCCAGTTTTAAGAGCAGTCACACTGTTAGTGCTTTGGTTCCTGTGTTGTCTTGTATATAAAATTGTTTTTGTCTTCATCAATTATGTTTGTGTTACAGATTTGTACTTGTAATTGTATGAATACTGAATGTTTAAACAGCTGGTTCCTTTTTCAAACTTTTATCTTGGTACTGTTTGAAGCTTAGAGAAGAATCACGTATATTTGATTTTAATGGGTTTGTCTCAGGGTTAAAGAATGATATTAACTGATCCACCATTGAACAGATCTTTCAACACCATACATTTTCACTAACTTTGTGACAGGTGTCACATGCATGTGGAGCAGATCATGATTACCGTTAGGAAGCACTTGATGACACTTTTGTTTGTTTCGTCTTCCGTCTGTATGTGATCTTTATATTGCCATGTATTCTGGATTTATATTTCTTGTTGAGGCTTGTGTATTAATTTGGAAATTTATTTGAACTTTTTATACTTTGGCAGATCCTTTGGAACCAACTCCATATTTTATCCAGATGATTTTGTAGAGACAACTCGATATAAACCACTTAACAGACAGCTTTGACATATAATAGGATTGTTTGTTGTGACTTGTAATGTCAGTTCATACTTGTCTGCTATTTCAATTCATCAAATTTTGGAGGAGCTATAAAACATCAGCACGATATAAACAGCCGATCTTGTGGACACATTCCTCTCTGAAACTACATGATTGATATCTTTTATTAGTCCCCTACCGGCGATAGCCGAAGGGGACTTTAGGTTTGCACTCTGTCCGTCCGTCCCTCTGTCTGTCTGTCTGTCAGTCCCGCATCAGTTTTCTGCATTTTTTTTCTAAACCAATGCAGGTATTGATCTAATATTTGGTATGTGAGTCTACCTCAATATTTAAGTTTGGTTCCGGTCCACTGATTTTTGACAGAGTTATGGGCCTTTGACTTAGAAAATTATAGTAAAACATCAGTTTTCCGCACTTTTTTTCTACACAATTGCAGGTATTGATCTAATATTTGGTATGTAAGTCTACCTCAATAAGTTACAGAACAAGATTAAGTTTGGTTCCGGTCCACTGATTTTCGACAGAGTTATGGGCCTTTGACTTAGAAAATTATAGTAAAATATCAGTTTTCCACACTTTTTTTCTACACCATTGCAGGTATTGATCTAATATTTTGTATGTAAGTCTACCTCGGTGAGTTACAGAACAAGATTAAGTTTGGTTCCGGTCCACTGATTTTCGACAGAGTTATGGGCCTTTGACTTAGAAAATTATAGTAAAATATCAGTTTTCCGCACTTTTTTTCTACACCATTGCAGGTATTGATCTAATATTTGGTATGTAAGTCTACCTCAATAAGTTACAGAACAAGATAAGTTTGGTTCCGGTCCACTGATTTTCGACAGAGTTATGGGCCTTTGACTTAGAAAATTATAGTAAAATATCAGTTTTCCGCACTTTTTTTCTACACCATTGCAGGTATTGATCTAATATTTGGTATGTAAGTCTACCTCAATAAGTTACAGAACAAGATTAAGTTTGGTTCCGGTCCACTGATTTTCGACACAGTTATGGGCCTTTGACTTAGAAAATTATAGTAAAATATCAGTTTTCTGCACTTTTTTTCTACACCATTGCAGGTATTGATCTAATATTTGGTATGTAAGTCTACCTCAATGAGTTACAGAACAAGATTAAGTTTGGTTCCGGTCCACTGATTTTTGACAGAGCTATGGGCCTTTGACTTAGAAAATTATAGTAAAATATCAGTTTTCCGCACTTTTTTTCTACACCATTGCAGGTGTGATCTAATATTTGGTATGTAAGTCTACCTCAGTGAGTTACAGAACAAGATTAAGTTTGGTTTCAGTCCACTGATTTTTGACAGAGTTGTGGGCCTTGGACTCAGAAAACTTTTTTACTATTTTTGCTGGTGTAACAAAGGCTTGCTTTCCAGTAGGGGACCTGGTATTGCCTTGCAATACGATCCACACTTGTTTTTTTTTTTTTGTAGCATTAGTTATTATCATCAGTGATGAAAGTTTTCCACGGATCCGCGGATTTCCACTTTTTTTGCTTTCAAGTTGCTCCATTATATTTGTTTCTTTTACTATATACGTACTTCCAGTGTAGTGGATTTCCGCTTTTTTCTATCAATCACAATTTCATCTCTGTATCATGAATATTTTTGTGTAGTTTACTGACATTTTAATTCAAAAAATTCTGTAGCAGTTGTTCATAGTCTTGCCTTATATTGCCCTTCAAGAATTTCCATTGTTTACAATTTTTGTCCACAATGCACACAAAGTCAGTCATTGGCACATTTTGTAAAAGTTTCTTGTGTTTGTGACAAAATGCTATGCCTGGCAATCTTATTCACATCTTTATTCTATACTCTCCTCATGTCATGGTGCTTTTTAAAACTTAGCTTCTGACCCTAAATTACATGTTCTTGTAATGCAATAGTAAAGGCCATGTGAAGGAAGACCCAATGCACGATACATCTTGAAGAGAAGATGCAAATACTGCTAGCATCCATCTTAGATATAGCCCTGAACCTAAAAAACACTTCTTTTGCAAGAGACCATCTAAGGACTATTGTAGCCAAGTTTGGTTCAAATTGGCTCGACAGTTTCAGAGAGGATCTTTCAATGTGTTTATCCCATTGGGTCCAATATCAAAACTATGTTCCTCGCTGACCCCATCTTGAATATAGCACTGACCTGAAAAACTCCTTTTTTGCAAGGGAATCATCTAAAGACTATTGTGGCCAAGTTTGGTTCCAATTGGCTGAGTAGTTTCAGAGGAGAAAATCTTTGAAGGTGTTCTAACATAGGGTCTAATGTTAAAACTGTTCACAGCTGGCAGCCATCTTGGATCTTGGAAATAGGGTGGACCTGAAAAACACTTTTTTGCAGGGGACCATCTAACGACTATTGTGGCCAAGTTTGGTTCCAATTGGCTGTGCAGTTTCAGAGGAGAAAATCTCTGAATGTGTTTTCCCATAGGGTCCAATGTTAAAACTATGTTCCAAACTGGTGGCCATCTTGGATATAATGCGGACCTGAAAAAAAAACTTTTTTGCAGGGGACCATCTAAGTACTGTTATGGCCAAGTTTTGTTCTAATAGGCTAAACAGTTTCAGAGAATAAGATCTTTGAATGTGTTTTCACATAAGGTCCAATGCCAATACGATGTTTCCCACTGTTGTCCATCTTGTATATAGCACGGACTTTATTTACACCTTTTTTGCAGGTGACAACCTAAGGATTATTGTTGCAAAGTTTTCCTCCAATTGGCCCAGTGGTTTCAGAGGAGAAAATCTTATGCCGAACCAATGGACGACTGATGCAAAGTTATGGCAAAAGCTAACCCTGCCATTAAAAAGCATGGAACAATATGCAATACTCAAATATTTAAGTCATTTGGGTGAAAAGTACTCTTTTTACAAAGAGTGTAGAATTAGTTGTGAATAATGCTTTTTTGATTCCACTCAAATGGAAAGATGGACAGACATATGGAAGAAAGATTACTGAGGATGAGTGATCTGTAAATGTTGCTTTTGGACAAGATGCAGGCAACAAAATTATTATAGTTGTCTACACTTTATATTCTTTGATCAGTTGGCTTGTTCAAGTGTAGTTTTCTCTCATTGTTTGGGTTCTTTGGTAGATGGGTGATATTCTATTGATGATTTTTTTTTTCAGTGTTCAAGTTCTTTTAATGGAAGTGACATTTTCTTTCGGTTTCTGTCAATGTTTGAGTTTTTTTGTTAGTTGATGTTGTTCTCTTGTAGTTTCATGTTATACATGTAACTATTGCAATAGGGCCAAATGTAGGTTTTAACACTTGTCTATCCTTTTGGCATTAGAAGTAAGTCATGTTGCCAATGAATACAATTTATTCAGTGACTACAATGTAATATTGATGGAGAATGAGTATGATAATGTTATAATACTGCCCACATTGATGAAATATCATGCACTGTACAAAATATCACAGAACCAATCAAAACTGTTGGTTTATAAATATTGACCATTCAAATTTGTGTGAACAAATCAAAGCTATATTGGTTAATAAATATTGAAAATTCAAATTTGTCTTTCAATTGACATATTATTTCAAAAGGTTAAAAAAAAAATTTTTGGTAGGATCATTAACTGAGTTATTATATGGCATCAAGATTAAGTTCAGAAAAATATTTAACCTTAGTAGCCTTATTAATCAAAATGGCCATACTATGACGGAATAGAAGTTCTGACATAAAGGAAATAAACTTTCTAGATTTCTCAAGAAAACAGTGATTTAAAGAAATTGTTGGAAGCATTGTTGCATTGGAAGCAAATATCAGCCAATCTTTGACATATATTTTGTCAACAGGAACAAAAATATGTCCACAAAACTAACGAAATCACATTTTTAAGTCATCAACAGCTGATGTTTACTTCGTAAATCAACATATTCAAGTAGAAATGCCATAAATCATTGTTAGTCATTTATTTAGCTCCTTTATTTGGTGATAAACAAACACACTTTTTATATACAGTTGAAAGAAATAAGGTTGAATTTTTTTTATCTTTTCAAAAATTCTAATTTTATGTCATTTTAATTTATGAAGCAAAACTTTTTTGTAGATTGTTTAAAAGTTTTGAATTACTTCCCCTTCCTATATTTCTGGATTATTTCCCTTACAGCATTTCCTTCTGTTATTATAAAAATTTGCTTGCCCTAGCTAGTATTTGAATGGATAAAATAACCTGTACATTTAAAAAAATATACACTGAAAACAACATTTAATGTGGATTACACATGCAACAGAAATATGTTCTCATTAACATAATCATCATAAACATAAATAAATACAACAAACTTGCAATGTAAAACATAATTGTAAAATAAAACTAAATGCAAATTAAATATAAAACTACATAATATTTATTTAAAATGCCTTATCCATTTAGATTTACCCAGATAAAAAAAAAATCATAATATATTCATGTTTAAATTTGTAAAAGGTCATAATAAAATATTTTAAGGGCAACAACTTGTAAACATTATACATTGAAGTTATTTTTATCATCTCTGGAATCTTTGTATGACGAATTTAAAATTTAAGTGATGCACTTGGACATGTTTGACCTGAAGTAAATGCAGAGTACTTTTATCTAGCACCAGATGAAAAAAAAAACGAATTCTCTGTAAATACACTGATATGTCTCTAACACCCTAAAATGGATATGCTCAACCTTTAAAATGCATCCCCACCCTTAGTATTTTATATATTATTAGAATTGTGTTTTGTTAAGTTTCATTCATTTTCAAACTTATAGATGTTTAAATGAAAAAGATGGCATTTCACTGGATAAGAGATAGGCGGATAAGCAAAATAATCAATCGATTTGCTCTTAATGAAACTTGCATAGTAGATCACTATAAATTCATATCTTCAAAAATATATGCAAAAAATATTTCAAATTTGAAGTTTTTCTCCTCATAGTACAACTACACTTCTACTGTTATTGAGATAACCTCATTACTGTACAGAATAAAATTATAGAGACCTTGATGCAAGTTACGAAAAATTCTCTGATACTTTTTTCGACATCCAGTAAAAGAGCATTCACTTATTTCTTACATTCACCATGTACACAGGATATAGGTACCAGGACTAGTTTGGGGTTATAATTTCAATGTCAGTTACCATTCTTGTACGTGGATCCAGTTTATAGCTACTAAGTAACTATACAATGGAACCACCGTACACTTATGATAAATTACATTGAAATTTAAACCGAAAACCAGTCTTGGTACCTATCTCCTGTGTATGATGATACATGGTGACATTACAGGTAACAATTCTGAACTGATCATAAGAGAAACTGTATGGACAGGAAATAAACTGATGTGTACTTTTTATGACCTCTATAGATAAAATCATAGATTGCTTCAGGTTCAAATTCATTTTACAACAAATATGATCAAAAACATAAAATTTCTTTTAACTTTTCACACTAAAATGAACATGTAAAAAATAAAATAATTATAAATTAACCCTGAGAAATCATCTATAGACAATTGCTGTATATGTGTGCTTTCTGGTGATATTTTGTCACAACTTTTTGAGACAATTTATGACTCTATGATATATATATATGAATTTAATTTTATCAATAAATTACATATGTAAAATGCAACAGATGGTGATACTTAACGCATTATGATACAAATGGCCTAAACAGATGAAAATATTGGTACAATATGGTGGATAAATGTTATATTAAATGCCGATAGAATTTTTACTTATTTGGATATTTCTTATAACAATGTAACACCTGTCATTAATTCCTTTATGTGTGAACTTTCAACCTTATATTTACTCTATTAACAAACGAAAATGATGATTTATTATGAAAAAAAATTAATAGAGCAATACTAGGAGTCATTCAATATTGTTACTTATGATTCACAAAAGAATTATCTCCCCTTAAACACAGATTTCTCAAAGGTCCAACTTGTTTGACACCTGTAGGCGAACGGCGTACGCCGTATTTTAACTCCAAAAAAAGTAAACCAGCTATCATTCAAAATGGCGACAGCAATACCGGCTATGGATATACTTGCATTTATCTCGGTGAAAACTGCCATGCCGTGGGAGATGAGGCAATTTCAACAACAGTAAATGATATCAATGATATCAGTGTTTGTTTTTAATCGATTAAAAGCCATAAATATGCATTGTCATTGATATTTTATTGATAATCTCAAGATGCATTACTCTGCCAAGATTGGTCCTACTTGTGTCGTACGCCTTTCGCCGTTGGCGAACGCCCTTGCAAATTTTGGATTAAAAGTAAGTAAGTAAAACTTTATTTGAAATTCGGTATTCAGTAAAACATAATAACACAAGTTCTATAGAGCTTTTTACAGAATATAAAAACATATATTACATAAAAACAACACTTTGCATGCACATAAAATAGGCTCGTTCACGAATCCAATCAGTGACGTCACAAAATCAATTTTTTGGTTGGCAAAATTGTATTTCAGGAATAAATTGCATTGTATAGCAATGGGACAGAATTTTATTTTTTAAATAACTTTTTACATACTAGTCCGATTTTGGATCTGTAAAATGCAGAGGGCATAGTAAATTAACAATAATATACTTAATTTCACTTCAGCATCTTCGAAGTATAAAGATAAATTGCACATATAAACGAGATTTTTCGCTTAATGGTTGTTTTTCAATATTTGTAATGATTATTTTTACTCAGTTACACTCTGTCTGCCATCTTGAAATGAAAATGCGCCGCCTGCGCCTGAGTCCTGAGATAGGCGAGGGCGGCGTAAACAGTAAACCGCATCCAAAATTTTGTGAAACAAGTGCAACGGGTGTCCGCCGCCGGCGAAAGGCATACGCCTTTTTCCGGAAAAAAGTAGGGCAAAAATAGTATTCTAGATTTAATTCCTGTAATTTCGTTTGAATTCATTTGAAAAAAAATAATGAGAAAGCACATAAAACTTTACTTTAAACTTCACCAAAAAACAATTATCTCCCCTTAAGCATACTAAAAGGTCCCGTAACAATGATCGATTACAAATTACAATGTTGACAAAGATTAAACAAGGTGTCAGTATCAACATTGAAGAATCAATTATTTCTTGGTAGCTCAGATCATGTTCATTTCACAAAAATAAAATGACAGATAAATAAATTACAGATTTCATTGATCTACATACTAGTAAAGTTACTGTTTCCCATATTTTGACATATAAGTAGTCGAAATTATTTTTCTTCATTAACAAATCAATAAATGATCAATTTCAAAATAACTGTATCTGATATTTATAAAAAAATTTGGTTACTAAACAAAATGTCATCATTTATAACAAGGAAATGCCAGTACATAAATCACCGTGATGTTTCAATATCGTCATAATTATTGACAGTTAACATGTCATTTGCAATTGATCTTACACCACAAGTACAAACTAACAAATCAGTCAATTATTAATGGATTGTTACAACACTGACTATTTCCAAATCGCATGATGATAGACAATTTCGGGGGAAATTTAATATTATGATATTTGTGATTTATATTTTATAGTAAAGAGTTTATGTTTTAATAATAACTGATAAAAATTGTCCAATATTTCAAATTTCCAGTAAATTAATTGCTGTATTTATAATTTTCACTCTCAAGAGCTAACTTTATATTAGAATTCTTTATCGCATTTTTGCTTTAACACTATACAACAAATCACAGAAATATCTTAACCTATACCATCTTTGTTTTAATTTGCTTTTCATAACAACTGATTTTAGCTAAAATCGTGTTAAATAAAAAATCTTCCATATTTTGCTTGTCATATTATATTTATATCCTTGCAAAAATATTCTACATTACTTTATATCATGTTCACATGACTTATGTGGAAAAAGCTTAAGATACTTCAAATGAAATTCAAGCATACGAACACAGGTCAAAGATGGTCATGTAGGAAAAAAAAAACTAAATTACAGTTAATTTTAGATCAAAGGCCAGATATTGTGATGTAAGATTGAATTTGTTTTTCAGTATTTGAACCTAGAAAAATATTTTTATTAGATTATATACTTAAAACAAAAAGAAAATAGAGAAAAAAATCTTCCAAGAAATAGTTCCTTACACCTGAGCATGTCAACATTCCTTATCCATCTCGCTTTTATATTTTTTTACATTTAATTTCATTTAATAACAAAATAAATATATGAAATATTGAACAAATATTTTAATATAAGAACAGAAGATCACAACAGATACTACACCAGAGTTGACAATTTTGTTCCTGATTCTTCAAACAAAGCGATAGTTTTAAATGGTTTGTCAGGAAACATTTTATCTGTGCCAGTGAAACGGGGAAGAGTTGATGATTTTATAACTGGTGGTGATACAGGCCCTTTATCTTCAACAAGCTGTCGCCGTGGTAACATTTCAGGAGCAGGATTCGCTCTTGTTTCTCTGATTTGATTAACATGTCCATTTCCCTTCACTACATTACCATTTGGCATTGATGAATCAGAACCTTTTGACGAATTTTCACTATTTTGTGAAGATTTTGACCGTTTTTTACTAAATAAGTTTCCAAATGGATTCCAAGATTTATTTTTGGAACCTACACTTGTTGAAGACGACCTTGGACGAGGCTCATCTTTTTCACTAAAAATGTCATTTGGATCCACTTTCCCTGATGCGACAGACACAGGCACCGCATGAAAACTATGCCGATAAGAAGCTGGTCTTTGAAGTTGCGTAGCAAGATTTTCCTTACTTTGAAAAAGGTTATAAATATCAGCAGAACTGGCAAATGCTGTTCTTTTTCCATTTTGATTTATATTATCCACAGAAACATATTTTGTCTTGTATAAATTTCCTGGTAATGAATACCCAGAATGCACACTCTCATTGTCGTTACTTGCATTCATATAATCCTGCGATGAATGTTGACCCGAGTTATTTGACGCTAGTGATCTGTATGAAGTGTTTTGGCTTTCGTAGCCATTGGGTACACCATAGTTTTGTACATGCCTTGAATCAGTTGAATAGGCTCTCCTACATAAGTCTGGCATAGAAGTCATACCTTTAGCTTTGTTGTGTGATTGGGTGGGCAACGTATGTGCCCTTGAATAATCTGTTTGTTCAGTATGAGAAGCACTTTGATATGAACTAGGATTATAATAATTATCATTTCCGTACTGTTGTTTCATCATTTTCTGTTGAAAATATAGCACTTTTGAATCCTCAATTTCATTACTTTGTCCATTATCAAATCCATAATAATTGCGATAATTCAAATCCATATCTGTTAATTTATCATATAACTCCCCTTCAAATTTTTTCAAATCATTCTGAATTACTTCTTCTTGTTTTTCTTCTTCCTCTGATGGACGCCCTCGCCGTGTTGTCCGACTCTCTTCTGTAGACGGAGCAGAATTTACAACATGTTTCCAATGTGAGTCATTATCAGAAGAGTAACCAAAACTACCTGTATTACTCACATCAGAATTTCTACGTACTATCCCTAATCTTTCATCCTGACTCTCGTCATGAGTATTTTCTTCTTCAATAATGGCAAGCTGTCGCAATTTTTCTTGCAGTGAATTATCTTGTGCTTCGGCCATCTTTGTTCTTCGTCTCACTGCCCATGTACAGTGTGATTGTCCATTTTGCGAGGTATTGTATGAGCTAGAATTTTCATTTACACTGTTACAAACACTCGAACTAGGTTTCTTTAAAATTCCATGAAGAGGTTTGGGTTCACTATCACCATTACCGAGTGATGATAATGATGAAAAGTTAGTACTTGTACTAGAATTTGTGCCGTAACCATCATCCTCTTCAGAACTCTTTGGAGATAAATCCAAGTCTTTTGAATGTTTTCCGTATGCACTATTTCCTGTATTTAAGCCCCCACTATAGCCCGTCTCACGTGTCGGAGTCTTGTCCATTTTCGAACTATATTTAACATTTTCATAATTCTTCTGGTTCTGTTGTATTTTCTCCTCATTTCGTTGTTCCTCTTCTGTTGTCATCATTATCATTGTGTCCGCTGACGACTCACTTCCTGAATCCAGCACATCAAGTGGATCAAAGTTATTCCACAGTTCCTCTGCCGTTTCTGGAGTGATATCATGAAGAGGGGGTACTAATGCCCCAGGTTCATGTCTTGGTTCATCCTTAATCCATATTTTATCATGTTCTGTCACATTTGTTCTTGTTAAAGGTTTATCAGATTCTGTGGCATTCAGTCGAACTGTAGTCTCTTTATCCCTGGACCTCAGTGCATTATCAACTGAGAGATTTTGTTTCTCCTTATTTTGTTTTCGTTCAGTCCAAACTTTAGTTTGATTTGAGTGACTTGTAGTTCTCTCTGATTGAGAACGTTTTCTCTCTGCGGTACTAGATTGCCAGGTTCTGTCTGCTATAGAACCGCTTTGTTTTCTATTAGATTGCAAATTCTGCGATTTATTTTTTTCCTCATATTTTCTCTCAGTTTGACTGTGGTTTCCCTCTGATCTTGGAGATGGAAGACTCCTTCGTTGATGATTCTGTGTAGTTTCTGATCTTGGAGGGTTAGCTGGTAATGTCTTTCGAGGAGGTAATTTCGGAGGTTTATCTACCTCATTTTCCTCTTTTACATCTTTACGTAAATCCTTTGGATAAGGTGTAGGCTTTGCTATAGTAGACGATACAGGAGTTACAAGCCGCGGCTTTCTTTCACTTGTGTCTTTTGAATCCTGAGAATTTCTATCCACTATTTTAGACACAAAATTACTGGTGTCTAATGGAAAAAGAGGTTTAAATCCATGCGCTTGACTTTTACGACTGTTCACTTCAGAGCTAGATCTTGTTTTTTGAGCATCTTTACGACCATCCCGAGGCAAAGAGTTGTGTACAGACGACGAAACAACTGGCAACAAACGTGTACGATATATCTCTGATTGCCCTGAGCTCACTTTACTGGCCATTTTGTTTATTTTTAATCAGATAAAAAAGAACAATATCAATCAGGTGATCTACATTTGAATATATCCATTTTTTGAGTAATTAAATCATGACATCTGCACTTTTTTCGTTTGTTTTCTGCTGTGGAGATTGTGGAATGAAGTCACAAATAATCCCAAATGATATTTCCAATCAGCACAGTTTAACAATTTTTATGGTCAACAACAATTTATAAGTAAATCCCACAGAAAAAAATCACTTATTTGAAAGTTAATTCTTTACGGTCCATTAATTATTCTCTTTTCAGAACTGTGGTAATTTTCCTTTACAAGTACCATTAATATATCCTAAAGACATATTTTATGTGTAGAACTTTAAAAAATTTCGACATTCCTGTCAATAATTCATAAATAATATCTTTCCAATATTTCAAAGCAAATAGGTCACAATTCACGCTGAATTAACTATAAATTAGGAAAAAATATTTATTTTTCCCCGTAAATTGTTTCTAATCCAAAAGCTGATGATAATCCTTTCAAGAATGAATCGAAAATCACTTGATACAGATCATTGTCCTGTCATATGTTTTCAGCTGCCCTCAACCTGAAAAAGAGAAGATAAAAATTAACATAATGTAGAAATAATATGCAGTAATATTTACATAAATATGAAAAGATGTCATTTCTGTAGAATTTCTCAATGCATATTGTTCCTTGACCTCCTCACAAGGACATTTCATTATTATCACAGTAGTTCTGACCAGCGGAAATATTCAAATTGCCTTTCACTGGCCTATACTTGCTATATTTCCATTTTTGTAGAATTGTTGTACAGTTCTTTTTATATATTGCAGTATATTTTTTTATTGGTCATTTGCAGTACTATGAGATTTGCAACTCCCTACAGTTATATTGCAATTAACCAACCTAAGAATTTCAACTTATATAATATCCCATAATGCATCTTGATTCATACAACACCATATAAATAAGTGGAAAAACAAACCATATATAACATTTCCCTGTAAGGATCTGTGTTATACAATTAACAAGAGATACAAACTGACAAATTTCACATGTTAACACCTTGTTACCTTATAAAGACTACAGATTTATTTTAACAATGAGCATGTTACATGTTTCTTTTGATGTTAAACAGGTATGAAGTGAAGATGACACCTATTACTACATCCTAACACCCCCAGGGATAACATAACTTGTAACCTCTCAACCAATACATGTAGATAGTGGAGGACAGTCATATCATGTATAAAGGAAAGAGACATTACAAGGTTAAAAGTAGAAGGGATATACCAAGTTATTCCAGGAAACAGTAGAGACACTGGATGTTACATGTAGTTAGATGTACATGTATGTCTGTAGACTGAAGTCTCATAGTACATGTTCATGTAGTAAGGAGGCGAATGTAAAATAAGCTTAAACACACAATACAATTGAAGTGACTCTCTGAAAGCTAGGTTGTCCATTTACTCAAGCATAATAATAAATACTAGGAAATATATTTTCTTCCTCACAATAAATTGTTTTACACACTTTTTTTCCAAAGTAACCATTAATGCAGAAGTGTGGTCTTAAGATAAAAATGAATTTTGGGATCTGTTTGACTACTCTGTCGAACAAGCTTTAAATATTAGTGAAAATGTAATATTAACGGGGGATCTCAACGTTGATCTTTTGTCAAATTCGAACCATAGATTAGCAGAAATAATTATGTTAAACAACTTGACTAATGTAATAACAGAACCAACTCGAATGGGAGCGTTATTAGATCCTGTTTTGGTTTCAAATAGTGATATTGTTGTTGATGCTGAAGTGATCAATATCGATAGAAACATCAGTGATCATGATGCAACATTAGTAAATATTCGAATTCCTAATTTCATTAAAAGAATTATTAGGCGTCTGGTTGTATAAAAATGCTGACTTTACTTCATTAAATAAATGACATATCTAATTTCGACTGGGACACCTTTCTTGGGGAAACTGATGACATTGATGTAATGACTGAAATGTTTACAGCGAAATTTCTCAAAATGGTAAAGGAGCGTATACCCTCTAGAATGATCCTAGTACGAGCCAACGATAAGCCATGGTTCAACACGGAGCTTAGAAGAGAGATAAGACTGAGAGATCGTTTACGTGGAGTGGCCAGGAGGAATCAAAGCCCCAATAATGTTAATAAGTACAAATCCCAGAGAAACAAAGTAAATAATATGAAAAAATATGCCCGAGAACAATTCTTTCTTACAGCCGATGAGGTTGTAGATTCTTATATTAAAAAAGATTCCAAAGCATATTGGTCATTAATAAGAAGGCTAATGAAAGGAAATGGGAAGTCTTTTGACATTCCACCTCTACTTGATAGCACAACAGATAAACTGGTGCAAAATGATAAAGCAAGAGCCGATTTATTGAATAAACATTTTTGCACCATTTCAACTGTGGATGATGCTAATCATAATCCCCCTAATCCCCCTTCAAGAACTCAACATGTTTTGAATAGCATAATTATTACAGAAGAAAATATTAAGGATGTACTGAAAGCATTAAAGATTGGAAAAGCATGTGGTATTGACGCTATAAGTCATCAGATGCTAAAAGGAACTACCGATTCTGTATACCGGCCATTACTGATTATTTTTAATAAATCATTGGAAGCTGGAAAGTTCCCATCTCAATGGAAACTTGCCAGGGTAATGTCTGTTTTTAAAAAAGATGATAAATCAATCCCGTCAAACTATAGACCTATCTCACTTCTGAGCTGCGTTGGAAAAGTAATTGGAAAGGGTAGTGTATAAATCAATTTATAATTATATCTTTGAACATTCATTGTTATATCAATACATTTTTTTTTTTTGTATCAGTCTGGATTCTTACCTGGTCATTCCACGGTTTATCAACTTATAGAACTATATAACAAAGTTTGCACTAATTTGGACGATAAAAAGTCAACTGTACTAATTTTCTGTGATATATCTAAGGCATTCGATAGAGTTTGGCATCGTGGCCTTAAAACTAAGCTGAAAACATATGGAATATCTGGTAGTTTACTCAATTGGATCTGTGATTATATTAAGGAAAGAAAGCAAACTGTAATCTTAAATGATGAAATCTCTTCCGAAGGTTGTATCAAGGCTGGTGTTCCCCAAGGTTCAGTTCTTGGTCCCTTACTGTTTTTGTTGTATATTAATGATATTACTGATAACTTGGGAAACATTGCAAGGCTGTTTGCTGATGATACCTCTCTACAGTACTCTGGGACTGACTTGAGAGTCATAGGACCAGAAATCAATGATGACATGTCCAAAATAAATGAGTGGGCCAAAACATGGCTAGTTGATTTTAATCCCGCAAAAACTAAAGCTTTGGTAATATCCAACATAGAATATCATGTTCCAGAAATAAAATTCAACAATGAGAAGGTTGAAATTATTAAGTGTCATAAACACTTAGGAATTACTTTTTCTTCTGATGGTAACTGGTCAATTCATATTGAAAATATAACGAAATCAGCAATGAAACAAATCAATGTACTACGAAAATTAAAATATACTCTATCGTCCAAAAGTTTGTCTAATATTTTCACTACATTTATTAGACCTTTACTTGAATATGCATGTGAAGTATGGGATGGATGTTTAGAAAGAGAAATTGACACTCTAGAAAAGGTTCAACTCGAAGGAGCTAGAATTGTTACCGGATTAACAAAATTCGCTAGTAGGGAATCTCTTTATTTCGAAACTGGTAGGGATACATTGGCAGAAAGGCGAAAAAACCGGAAATTATGCACATTTTATAAAATGCACAATAAATTATGTCCTCAGTACCTATGGGATCTTTTACCTCCACAAGTATCTGAAACAAATGAATATAATTTACGTAATAGAAATAATTATGTTCCTGTTAGAGCTGGATTAAGGGTATCAGAAAAGTCTTTTGTTCCCTCTACTGTGTCTTCATGGAATGCTCTTGATATTCAAGTACGGAACTCACATAATCTTCCGACATTTAAAAATAGACTAAAGTCTAATGTATACAGGCCCCCAGAGTACTATAGAGAGGGTGCGAGAAAACTTAATATATTACACACAAAATTACTGCATCAATGTAGCAACTTAAAAGCTGATTTATATAGAGTAAATTTAGTATATGACCCTTCATGCCATTGTGGAGCACCATATGAAGACGCAATTCACTTTTTTCTTGAATGTCCAAATTATCAAATTCAAAGAGATGTTATGTTCTCAGACTTAAGAAATGTTAATCTAAATATCGAAACCATATTATTTGGTAATGACAACTTGAATTTTCACATGAATTCAAAAATTTTTGAAAAAGTCAGAAATTTCATCAACCAAACAAAACGATTTCAGACTGGTCAATAGAATCTACATTCTTTTCTTCTTTTCTTTTCTTTTTTCATTTTTTTCATGTTACTCCTTTTGTTTATTTTTATTTCCATTTTCATTTACATTTCCATTTATTCATTAAATTGATATCTTTACATTATTGTATTGCCTGTTGCTATGTATGTATATATATATTGTATATGTAAGGAGAGGACAGTTGCTAAGTTGGTACAACTTGTTGTCCGATCCATTTGCTATTTTTTGCAATAAAATGGTATTAAAATTAAAAAAAAATTAAGATAAAATGTAAATCTGAGCAATTTTTAAAGTGTAAATTTCACAAATGACTTTTTTTTTCTGGAAAACTTGAATAAATTAAAAGATGATGGGAGCACTGAAAGGTATACTATAAAGATTATTTAGATTCAAAAGATCTGAAATCACTGTAAAAGAAGATTATGTGGGGTGGGTTGGGGGTAGTGAGGCTGGATAACAAAGCATTCTGATTAAACAGACTATATACAGATAAAACAGAAACTAAAAATTTCTATTCACAACTATAATAGTCAATTTTCACCTACTTAGTACCAAATATTCTGTTCATCTGCTAATTGTCCTTAGTTTTTCACACTCTCAAGAATTACTACTTTATCAAGTTCAATTACTGTTCCAAAACTATTTCCTTTTACGAATTACATGTATTTTATGTCGACATGTATGAAGGTACATATTCTTTACATAAATAGGATTTGTCTAATGACCAAAAACATAAATCATCACCCCCAGGTCGGGGCAATATTGATATACAACGTACATCATCTTAGGGCAATATTATGACCTATTAGCCTGCTTACAATGTAAGAACACGGTCAGATAGTACATTAATATACCTTCCTTTTAAAAAAAAGTTAAAAAACAAGATCAATAAAAAAATGTGACATTTTTATTTTAATTTTATTTTAGAATTTGTATATATGCCCTAAACAAATTAATAAACTTGTCACGGCTCCAAAAACAAATTTCTTTTGCAGGGGAGATCATTATGCCTTTACTGTTACCCACAAAGGAGTACTGTGATGTTATCATAAAATACTGTTAGGGGGCATCAGATCTGAAAAATGCATTAAAAACTGCAGACACAATTCTTTGACTGCATAAAGCAGAATTGTGTAATACTTTATCTAAGACGTCAACACCCCACGGACTTTGAAGTTATCATCATCTTCATTAAACAGTCATTAAAACAAAGAAGAAATACTTTGTATCTTTTTCTTTATATATTTTCTAGTGTTTACTAAGTACTGTAACATCTTTCTTAACTGAACCATGATTTTATCGGAAACCTGTACAAAATAAAGATCATACTGTGGTCAAAAACATACAATGCAAAGACCCCAAGTCCATTTATTTTCAATAGACAGTAATTCTCCACAAACATCTGATCTAAGCTTTACACAGACGGTTTAAGTAAAGAACCTGTCAGTCACAAAAATCTTATCCAAACATAAAGATTGCTTGGTTCAGTTAGGTCTCACTGTACATCAAAAATATTTGTGGTCAGTTTGGTTCTACTGTAAATAACAGGGTTACAGTAAAATCTGATTTAATATATAGTGATACCAGAGGCATGTTTTGGGAAGATGTAATAGAATGAAAGGGCATGCAGACAATGGAAAATGAATCTACTAAATTTCTGACAATAAAGAAAGAAAAATAATGTAAGAACTTCCATGATTCCATTAATTAAATTAAACTAGCAAAACTCAGAAACATGTTACTATTGCTACATACACCTGCCGATGGAACATGTACTTAGTCACTCAAAACTATCAGAGTTTGTAAACAAAGATGTTGCCAAAAATATGAAACTAATTATAACAGGTATTTAGAAGAAATGTGTGAAATGTCTTACAAATCTCTAGTAATTATATACCTCAGAAAATCTCACTAAGCTGATTGACTGTGGCAATGAATTCTGGCTTTTAATTACACCAAGAATTATTTGTTTGAGTATTACTGTCATATAAAACAATTACTCTGTGCTCATTTCAATATACACATATTGTATGGCACTGCTCTAATGCAAAAGGACAAAGCATGCAGTCTGACCCCTAATAGACTTCATTATTATTCATGCCTTCAATAAGCTAAAGCTCATTCTTTGAAGTCCTGGATTGTAACTCATATTTCTGAAATATTATATTTTTACCAAATTTCATTTCCGTAAGTTTTTTTTTATGATATTGTATTATGTCCTAATGTTTACTAATTGTACAAGTTTCTAAATTCCCTCTTAATTTGACCTATATCCCATCTTAAATTGACCTAAATTCCATCTTAATTTGACCTATATCTTAATCACTTTACTTCTATTCATAGGATTAAATTTTTCAAAATGTACATATTAGACTTGGTGAAAATGTGATGCATGCAAATTTGCATATGTAAACATATGTAAGGTGATAAATTTGCATATGTAAACATATGTAAGGTGATAAATTTGCATATGTAAACATATGTAAGGTGATAGGATTCTAAAGCCATGAGAAATTCTAAAATTATGTAAATACTCTTGTTTATTTTTAATACCTTACAGGTAAAAAATTGTTTATTAATTAGTTTCACGTCATCTGTCCATCAATCAAATTGAAAAATAATTTATAAGTTGATCAGAAACTGAATGGGATTTTTTCACTTGCCATGATTGAATAACTAAAAATGTCTACAATTTATGAATGTTTCTGCAAGAATGATCAACACCCATAAACCTGCCAACTTGTCAATTTTCATTTTAAATCTATATGTAAACCCATATTTGCATAAATTTGAATCTCAAACAGGTTTTTCTTTCTTGAAAAATATTTGTAATGTTAACATTTAGTTAATTCTCTAAGTCTGATTGAGGAATAAACTAACTAAATATGGAAGTTACAAGATGAAAACTGCCTAAAATGTATAACAAAATTTGACATTGTAAACAGTAATCAAGCACAGTGGCAGTGTAAGCTACAACAGGCTCTATAACGGTGGCAATTTGAACCTCCACAGAACATAGAATAGTACCAATGTGAACCATCACAGAACCTAAAGCAGTGTAAACCATCAAAGAACCTTCAGCAGTGGCAGTATGAACAACAACAAAACCTTAAGCAGTCGCAGTGTGAACCACAAAAGAACCTTAAGCAATGGCAGTCTAAACCACCACAGAACATTAAGCAGTGGCAGTGTATATCACCACAGAACCTAAAGTAATTGCCATGTAAACCACCAAAAAACCTAAAGCAGTGGCAGTGTAAACCACAAAAGAACCTAAATTTGTGGCAGCATAAACCACCAAAGAGCCTAAAGCAGTGGCAGTGTGAACCACAACAGAACTTAAAGCAGTAACAGTCTAAACAACCACAGAAGCTGAAGCAGTGACAGCCTAAACGACCACAGAACCTTAAGCAGTGGCAGTGTAAACCACCACAGAACCTAAAGCAGTGGCAGTGTAAACAACCACAGAACCTAAAGCAGTGACAGCCTAAACAACCACAGAACCTTAAGCAGTGGCAGTGTAAACCACCACAGAACCTAAAGCAGTGGCAGTGTAAACAACCACAGAACCTAAAGCAGTGGCAGTGTAAACCACCACAGAACCTTCAGCAGTGGCAGTGTAAAAAACCACCACAAAACCTAAAGCTGTGGCAGTGTAAACAACCACAGAACCTAAAGCAGTGGCAGTTTGAATCTCCAAGGAATCTGAAGCAGTGGCCATGTAAACAACCACAGAACCTAAAGCAGTGGCATTGTAAACCACCACAGAACCTAAAGCAGTGGCAGTGTAAACCACCACAGAACCTTCAGCAGTGGCAGTGTAAACCACCACAAAACCTAAAGCAGTGGCAGTGTAAACCACCAC
>MJUU01065993.1:45378-63113 GCA_002080025.1 Modiolus philippinarum
GGGTTCCAATGAAAATACTCTGTCTAAATCAGAAAAATATGAAATTCACCCTTTTTTAGCCTTTTTGACACTTTACACAAAAATCATGCATAACCATTAGAGAAATTTCATTACAACACTTTGAAAACAACTTTTCAAGAGGATTACAATGAAAAAAGTGTCTCTCTCAAACAGTTTGACTTCACAATATCTATGCTATAAATTTTTTCTTGGAAAAAAAGAAAATTGCAGAAGAAATCAATGAAAGTCAAACTTAAATTATCTCCCCTTCCCTGATTTCAAACAATAATCATATTCCTTCATACAAATCGAAATATAGTGTTCTTCCTGTGTGCAAAGTTTCATTAAAATCCTTCAAGTGGTTTAAGAGGAGTTGTGCTTACAAGGTAACCCATACATGTACATAGGGAATCAATGAAAAGTAAAATTCAAGTGGTTTAAGAGGAGTTGTGCTTACAAGGTAACCCATACATGTACATAGGGAATCAATGAAAAGTAAAAGTCAAATATCTCCCCTTCCTGGTTTCCGACAATAATTATATTCCTTCATGCACATCTCCATATAGTGTCCTTCCTTTGTGTAAAGTTTCATCAAAATCCTTCAAGTGGGGGGGGGTATAAAAATAGTAACAAACCATTTGAAGCCAAACATAACTACTCTGCCATTTACCAGATTTTTACTGCAGTGCAGCTAAAATGGCTGAGTAGCTACAATTGTAGTAATAACATTTCCAGTTGATCAAGAAGTTAAAATAATATTCTTTGGTTGAAATTAAGCCAAATATACATAACAGTTTCATAAGTTGATTAGGCCAACATTTTTTTTATTTTCTGTTTACGGGAGAGCCTACCCTATTTTTTCAGAAAGTGAAATTAAACTAAAAGTGGTCAGGATAACTTTTATTTTTATGATATATCCCTTAGTAACTCTATTTTCTTTGCATCTCAAAAAATAAATCAAAGCTCTGATGGAGCTGAATCTCGAAAGCCCTGAAAATCTACATGTGGCAAAACTTCGTAGTCATCAAAAGAACTGCTGGATAGAAAATAAGCATCCTTAAAGTAACATTAAAGCAAAGCTATATCTCAGTTTTAAAAGTTTCCACTGAGTAAACAATTTTATACATTTTGTTACAAATTGGCCCTCATGGATGAAAACCCTCGACATATCATTTGTCAAAAAATTGTTTTAATATTAGAATATTTTTGAAGGTTTTAAAGAATAGGATTCAATGGTTAGCGTCAATCTTCGTCTGTTTCATAATACAACGTCATGCACTGATGTTCGTATCAATGAGATCTTTGCCAACTTCTGTCATTCGTCTACCTCTAACAGAGCCCAATAATAAAGCCTTTTTATCCTTGAAGAAAACATTCCCATATTAAATTCAATTATCTTGAAACTTATTATAAATCTATTGAATTTTGATTTCCAAATCTGCGGTTTTGTAATACATAAATTTGATAACTTATTCTCGATCAAAACTATCAACTTAAGAATTGGATTTAAATTTATCCTACATCACTTTAAAACGAGTTTAATGTTACTTTTTCTTGTGAGAAAAAGTAAAAGGTGAATTATCGGTTTGTGGTTAAACCACCATCAATAGTAAACAAAAACGTTTCTATGAACTTGCCAATCCTCAATCATTTACTATGTATTGTTACTTTTCTTGAAAAAAAAAACATAGAAAGGGTAGAAAGAGATCAAATACCGGTAATTTATTGTGCAAAAACTACTTTTAAAATGCCGCGGGTTTAAATATCAATTTGTGCAAGAAGGTTATAACTAATAATAGCACAACAGTACATAAAGGCTTCCCATTAAGGCATTTACAAACAAACAAACAAAATTAGATTCTCATCCACCCTTTTTGAAAAAAATCAGGACGGTTGGTTGTGTGAAATTTTTTTTATTGTCTTTTTTTTTCAATTAGAGTGAAAAAATGCTTTCAGTTTGGAAAAAAAAATGCTTAAAATGAGCAAAAATTGAGATTTGCGTAGAGGTTTCAAGGATAAAGATTATTTGTCCCTTTTCTATAAGGCGCTATTGATCATTTTACCATTTTGAATTTATGGATTATTGTAACTCCCCCTTACAATGCTAAAATGTGTTGTTTTTTTTTCAGATACTGAAAAAATTAAGGAAAGGGGGATGAGAGTCTACAATATGTTAAATTTTTGCCTAATCTTAAACCCTAGAAAAAATCTGTTAAAGAAACCAAAAGAATAAGCTCATCAATAGAGGGCTACACCAATCGTAGCATGATTAGACCTCAGCATGTCGACCACTGAAATGTGAATGTGGACACAGTTACAAAATTGAGACAGTAACTAGATGAACACAATAAGGAGCTTGACACAATCGGCTGGACACAAACTAGGGAACATAAAAATTAGCACTTTTGATTCCTGAAAGCTCAGAAATCGTAAGAGTTACTCTAAATCTGTTGACATACTAGTGACAGCTTATATCAAGATTAATCAAAAGATAAAAATCCCATCCAAATCCAATTAAAGATAACAATTTTACATATTTCTAAAAATCGCAATTTCAGTCCCTTTGACCCCTTATAGTTCTGAAACAGTGAGAGATATACCCAATCTGTTGACATACTAATGAAAGCTTACAACAAGAGGAATCTACAGAAAACAATCTCATCAAAATCAAATGAAAAATAAAAGTTTTAAATAAATTTGAAAAATCGAAATTTCTACCCCTTTTACCCCTTAAAGCTTGGAAACCCTAAGAGATACAAAAAATCTGTTTACAACCAGAGGAATCTAAAGAAAAAAACCTCCCATCTAAATCAGACGAAAAATAAAAATTTTAGGTAATCTGCGCATTTGCAATTTTGACCCTGTTTGGCCCTTATAGCTCCAAAGGAAACAAGTTATCAAATATCTAATAACTTAATGCTCATTAATTTTTTATAAGGAATCCATTGAAAAAACTCCATGAAAATAGGACTGGAGATAAAATAAGTAATTTTTTAAAGATTTGCCCCTTTTGGGAACCATTTATCTCATCAAGGGTACATGCGACATGAAATCCGTTGCATACTACTGATTGGAAATGTCCTCAATAGCACACTAAAAGAAACCCAATCAAAATCTGATAATTAATAAACATTCTTCAGCCAAATATGTGAAAAACACCAAATTTTGCCCTTTTTGGCTCCTTTTTTAAAAACAGGACGGGCCAAAAAATCAAAAACCTATTCCAGCCTACCTTTTGTGCTAAGGAACATTGTGTTAAAATTTCATAAGGATTGATCTACTAGAACTTAAGCTATTCACCAAAAACAAAGTTAACGACGCTGCAGCCACCACCGACCACAACAACAACAGCACCATACCATAATACCACTTCAATTTTTTGCGGTCGTATAAAAATGTAATACATGTACCATAATAAAGCAACTAATAAAAGCTAACCAATAATCTTAGCTCCTGATTGACACTCCTGGAAACAACTATTAGAAAGAAAAAGATGACAATCTAGTTCAATAACTACCTAAAATATAAACTCATCATAAAAGCATTACCAAAACTACCACAACAGTACAGGGAGGCTACTCAGGTTAATCTCAGCCCCTGGAAAAACTGCTGGTGACAACGATAAACTACAATGTAAGTTTATAGGGATAATAACTGACATATCAAAGTAAATAAAGATTATTTGATTTTGTTCTTTACAAGAGGGACCTTTGCTTTATTAGCACTAAAGCTGTATTGAAATTTGTGCCCAGTCATCATGCGTCAGCTACTACAAAACTAATATCTCACCAATTACTTACTTGACCTTCTTACATAATGATTTTGTAAGGTTTTCACCTTTCTATTTAGTAATCTCTCTGACGTTTGCTGATTTAATGTTTTTAGTCCTTTTATGATTTTGTGTTCTCTTTTGTGAGTAAAATTTTGTAGGTCTTCCAAATGACTTCTGGTTTCTTCTGCACTGAAGAGACAAAATTTGCAAAAACATATGTCTGCTGAATTCAAATTCCCCATTATAAATAATAATTTAGTTTGACAAAAATTGTAATATACCTATAACAGCATTTTACTTTTTTAAATATTCTTGACAAAAGTCTAAGAAAAAGCTTGATATATTCTACTGACACCATTGGCCGTCTGACGTAACAAAAGACTTCGGTAACCAAGGAAAACAGCAAGCCATTGACCTCTGAATGGAAAGATAATCTTAAGTATTGTATCATGTAAACTTAAAGTCTATATGGTCCATAGTTCATTTGGACCATAATATGGTCTACAACTGTAAGTCTTGACTATACACTCTTATATAAGTAACCAGTGAAATTACAAATTTATTCCCCCTGAATTAGCTTGAATGTGAGCTTATACAATCATCTGAGTAAAGCCTTGGGAACTTAACTGCATGGACATTTTCATCAGAAACAGTGCCCAATATCTCTCTACATCCTGTTTCATTATGCCATTTACCCCTATGAACTATGACATCATTTTCCTGTTTAATAATCTTCATGCATGCAATAGAAGCAAGGAAATATTTTCATGCCATCCTTTCGGTTTTGTAAATCAACAATGTTTAACAGAAAGCAAAAATATGCTCTGTCACAGAGAATTTTTTACCTTATTATAGTAACTCTCTTCTTATCCAAACCCTTATTCACTATCTACACCCCTCCCTCCAGTTATCAAGCTTGTTCACTATCTATACCCCTCCCTCCAGCTATCAAGCTTTTTCTCTATATATCCCCTCCCTCCAGCTATCAAGCTTTTTCACCACCTATCCCTCCCTCCAGTTATCAAGCTTGTTCACTATCTACATCCCTCCCTCCAGCTAACAAGCTTTCTTCTCTATCTACCCCCTCCTACCAGCTATCAAGCTTTTTCACTATCTACCCCTGCCCTCCAGTTATCAAGCTTGTTCACTATCTACACCCTCCCTCCAGCTAACAAGCTTTTTCTCTATCTACCCCCCTCCTACCAGCTTTCAAGCTTTTTCACTATCTACCCCCCTCCTACCAGCTATCAAGCTTTTTCTCTATCTCCCCCTTCATACCAGCTATCAAGCTTTTTCACTATCTACCCCCTCCTTCCAGCTATCAAGCTTTTTCACTATCTACCGCCTCCTACCAGCTATCAAGCTTTTTCACTATCTACCCCCTCCTACCAGCTATCAAGCTTTTCACTATCTACCCCCTCCTACCAGCTATCAAGCTTTTTCACTATCTAATAGCCTTATCAATTCAAATACCAATTATTAAGAAAATATCAATTTGTCAAATTTTATGCAAATTTTCAAATTCATTTTAAAATGCATGTCAGTTTCATTTACATAGGCCTACCTGATTCGAAATCGACAAGTATGAACTGCAACGATTTCCGTCTTAAACAAATTCCTGCTGACTAAATAATGCATATACACAATATGTTCCTTTCTTTAAAATTTCAATTGATTTTTAAATATTGACAATGATTTTTAAAAACAGTATGACTCATCCGCACTCATTTTAAATCCTCCTAGCATGTTAGCGACAGGGTTATTAAAGGTAATCTTGTCACCAAAGGAACTAGATCGAAAAATGGTCAAAAACTGATCCTCTCAAATATTTACTTGCATTTAAACTGGTAAACCCATAAGCTAGGTTTCTAAGAAAATATTTTTATTTTATAGATGGTATTAAAATAAAAAACATTACATGCTGACCATATATAGTCAGTGACATCACCATGTAAACTTTGATGCTGGGTTTTAATATGTTTACTGAACTATAGGTAGGATATAAACATGTGACCTGATATCAGTTAATCTAATATTGGGGCTCCAAGCTTACCTCTCGCCCAATATCAGATCTTTAACAGACTATGTAATATATAATACCGCACCACTTAGTGTAGCATGGTCTAAATTACAAGAAAATGTGTCCATGAGACACAGATGCCCCCTGCCTGATAGATATTGGCAAACAAGATGTAGATGAGTGACAGACTTGAAAGGGGGGCATGGTACAACTCATCATACCAAAGATTCAGCCAAATATCAAATCGTTCCTGCATACAAAAGCTGAGAAATCTTTGATGAATATGTTGGACGTACGTATGTACGTACAGAAGGACACCTAACGGCAGGGACATAAAAATAATTCATGTGGTAAGGTTATTTAAGGGAAAGTGTATGTCAAGCTATTATGACGTCACAAGGAAAAGGCCAAATAAGGAATATTCCGGCTTGAAAATCAAGTCAAATCCGCATTCGACTTGTGTATCGCAAATGCGCCAATCGAATGTGCCGTGTATTAGTGTCGATCTACCTTAACACTACAAAATCAAACTGATTTGGCCTTAACTGTTTGCAATAACTTTGTGGTGGCATGCAAAAATGTTGATATAAACTAACATTAGTCTATAATCAATTCTTTAAAATAGTAATTCATACTTCAATGATGTATTTCAGATTTAAAATTACAATTCAAAATCAATTTGACCTTAGGGCTAACAACAATTCATATATATATCCCACAAAATCAATGTCTCACCTACCTGTGTTAAATAATTTGTTTTATAAACAAGACTCCATTAAAAAATCTTGAAGATTGCATAATCAAAATGTTCCATTTGATCCGCCCACTAATAAATTTAAATAAAAGCTACACCTAAAACTCATAAAATGTTTGAGGACTGTCAGAAATGTGTGGGTAAACAAATATCTACCCTTAAAATACTGTGATGTTATCACACCTACTTCACAAAACCACAAACATATTTACAATTTGGGCGAACAACCACATATAAAGAGCATGCATTATAAACCATTCATGTAACCCTTTATCACTGTGCATAGTATAACAGTCTCTTTGCAATCACTCAGTTGTACGAACAGAAGTTGCCTAATTTTGATCAATACCGCATGGATGTTTAACAAATGTGAGTAGTACTACAGTTTATATGTCAGGGCAGTAAACTTTCATGGCAAATGAAGACCAAATATACAGACAGAACAACCTGCAATATTTGATAATACCCCACAAACCTGGTGAAAGAAACAGAAGGAACAACCAACCTATAAACCTGGTGAAGAAAACAGATGGAACAATCAATCTTTGGCTGGTAGTCTATAGACCTGGTGAAGGAAACAGAGGGAACAACCAATCTGTGGCAGGAAGCCTATAGACCTGGTGAAAGAAACAGAAGGAACAACCAACCTATAAACCTGGTGAAGAAAACAGATGGAACAACCAATCTTTGGCTGGTAGTCTATAGACCTGGTGAAGGAAACAGAGGGAACAACCAATCTGTGGCAGGAAGCCTATAGACCTGGTGAAAGAAACACAGGGAACAACCAATCTTTGGCAAGAAGCCTACAGATCTGGTGAAAGAAGCAATGGGAACAACCAATCTTTGGCAGGAAGCCAATATACCTGGTGAAGGAAACAGAGAGAAGAACCAATCTTTTGCAGGTAATCTATAGACCTGGTGAAGAAAACAGATGGAACAATCAATCTTTGGCTGGTAGTCTTTAGACCTGGTGAAGGAAACAAAGGAAAAATCAATCTTTGGCAGGTAGTCTATAGACCTGGTGAAGAAAACAGATGGAACAATCAATCTTTGGCTGGTAGTCTATAGACCTGGTGAAGGAAACAGATGGAACAATCAATCTGTGGCAGGAAGCCTATAGACCTGGTGAAGGAAACAGAGGAAACAATCAATCTCTGGCAGGTAGCTATGGACCCAGTGAAGGATGACCAAGTAAACAGAGGGAACAGCCAATCATTGGTAGGTAGCCTACAAATCTGATGAAAGAAGCAATGGGAACAACCAATCTATGGCAGGAAGCCTGTATACCTTGTGAAGGATAATGGAGTGAACAAAAGCAACACCTAATTTTTTGCAGGTAATCTACAAACATAGCGAAGGATGAAGAAGTAAAGAGAGGAAACAAACAAATTTTGTTAGGTAGCCTACAGACCTGGTGAAGGATGACTGTGTAAACAGAGAGAACATCCAATGTGTGACAGCCTTTTGTCTGTACCTGATGAAGGATCCCTGTAAACAGCCAATGTTTGACTAGTAACCTACAGACCTAATCACGAAGGATTGCAGATCCAACACAATTCTACTGACTTATTTAAATTAGAGTTGCAAGTCAAAGACACCCAGATTAAAGTGAAATTTTCAAATGGAGATACTATGCGAATTATAAAACTAGTACCTTCAGAAATGTAGCAGATTCATTAATGGTACAGATAAGTGAAGAGATCTTAATTGTGGGTTAGAAAAGAAATATTATACATTTTCACTCTGAAACTGCTAAGATTTTTTTGATATTGTTTAATTTAGTATTACAAAACTAGAACTCGGTAATATTTTATACAAGGCACTGATACAAGGAAATGGCACATTCACCAAATCTTCTATTATTTTTCTTTGAGATCAGAAATTAACACCAATTTGTAAACCTGATTCCCACAAAAAAATAACTCCATCTCAGTTTCAATTTCACAATAAATGTCCTAATTTGAAACCAGGATTTAAAACATACTTAACATACCTTCATTTATTTATCATGTCAATTTCCCTGTCACCAGTTGTCATTCAGGATCAAACTCGTGATCATGTGATTTAGTCCTGTTGATAACACATTCATACAAATTAGCTTCTGAAATAATAAATAAAAAAAAAATAATTTAAATTTATAGAATTTCCTAGCTCAAATTTCAATAAAAATTACTTTAAAAAAAACACCATATTGGGATCACTACATACATTTTATTTCTATTTACTTATATTTTATTATTTCTAGATGAGTGCTTAGTCCAAATTAAAAGCTTTTTGTGATCAATTTAAAATTTTGACATAGTTTACCTTCACCTTTTATTCTAAGGAACTTAAGTTTGTAATGCTAATTTTGATTGGATGACTTCAAAATTTTCAGAGGGTAAAATTCATCATTTCCCTTCAGAACCAAGGGTGCATGCAGATGCATACTAAATATTGGATAATTTCATAATGAATTTATAAAACTTAATCATTAAGTATTTTAGTATCCAAAATTTTACTGTCTCAAATAACTGTTTTCAAGCTCCGCTACTATGTTGCCAGAAAACTAAATTTGCAATTGTAAAATCTACGATTAACCCATTAAGATCCTAAAATTAATAGAGTATGGTAAATATCTCATAATTTCAATAATTTGGGAGGAGTAGTGTTTGAAACAACTTCTAGACAAAAGTTTACCCTATACACTGGCTGTCTGAACTATAATACAAGTATTTGTTACAGTGCTTCAAAGTGACGAGAGACCATATCCATTGCTGATTGCCATAGTTATATAGAAAGTAATGTACACAATGTTTACACTGTTTTGAGCTAGTTTCCAAATGTGACGATTTGAAACATCACTATATTAAGCCATAGCAGATAAAGAAAATGGTTACACAAAAATGCTTATAAAGATACAAATGTTTCAAAACATCAGGGGATTCTTTTTCTTCACCCAAGAATTTTTATGGCAATGTCATGAACTTCACACCACCACTTCTAATACTTTAATCCTATCTCGGTCAAGTGGGTTCTCACAGAATAAACCTTAAGTACTGTCCCAACACTCCATAATCATTTATCTTACTTTAAAAAGTCCTTAGCATCACGTAAGCTGTCAATTCTTAATCTCAATTACTCCTCCGTCACCTTTTGTCAATGTTTTCAACAGGGCAATAAAATAACTTTAACATTGAACAATTTTAATTATCTGATCTCCAAATAATGGAGTATCAATACCCGACCTAACCACTTTATTCAATGAAGCGAAGTTTTAAAACGTAACATTGTATTCATACTGGTATCCCTATAACCTATATTGTTTAGTTTCAATGAGAAGTTTCTTGAAATGATTCAAGCGATTTTTTTTTCACAAAATTGCTTTACTTCAAATTAAGAATTAGTTCTAATTTTTTCAAAGAGAAAATATAATGTATTTAAACATACAACCAGTATATTTAGCATTCTAATATGGCTTCCTGTATTAGCTTTGTAAAAAGAGTCATGTTATAATACCAATATAACACTCTTAGCACATGCCCAAAAGATGCATAGTTTCTGTTGCATATTTTCAATCTATTTTTCATTTTAACTGTCAAAATCATCTACCATCCACTAACAACTTTTTTAATTTAATTTGTTTCCGAAATTCATTATGGATTTTTTTTACTTGAAAAGGCAATGTTCGGGACAAACTTTAATTTTCCTACTTGTGACGTCACAAATAACATCGTAATGTCCGGTTCGTAAGCAGCGTCGGTTGGAAAGTTTGAATGGAGATTAAGAGGACTTGAGGCATTTTCTACAGTTAAATAAGCAATTTCATCAAACGAAAGTAAGTTTTTGTTGTATTTGTGGAAAGTTTTTTGTCCGTGTATTTGTTTATTAAAATCAAAATGTTACGGAACCATTACATAGTCGCTGCTCGCTTCGGGTATAAAATGGGTGAAATTTCCATATCAGAATCGAAATAAATCATACCTGCCAAATACTATATTGTCATTATAACATGGGCTTTCATTGTTTTTGCATATTTTACCCCTTGCTAACGCTCGGGATAAAATATTTGCAAAAACAACTCAAGCCCATGTTATAATGACAATATAGTATGGCGGCCATGTTTTATTTCTGAAATACTCTGAATACCAGCATTTTGATTTCAAACATCAAATCAGACAAGTTGTGCCGACAAAACATTGTATAATCCACCAGAATAAAAAAAATGTTGGCAAATACAGCAAATTTTCATCATATGTTGTTTGTTTGATTTACGGGAATTTCAGATGAAAACTACATGCATGACATGTGAAATAATAAATCACATCAAATTTTCAAGTATATTTTCATGTGATTCTTGTTTGATTTGATTTGAGGATATGGCAGCTTTTGTGGCAATACATGTGTACCACCTTAAGTACAAAGTAACTACTTGTGACCTTGAGAAGGTCAATGACAAACCTCATGCACAGATACAAGTAGAGTGCACCCTTTTTTGGTGTTTACAAGCAACCAACTACATTCAACTTTAACTACTTAGCCCAACATTTAATTTTAATAGAATTTCCATATTTACATATAACCTAATTAATTCATGTGAAAATCAAATAATTTTCAAATGATGATCATGTCAAAATGTTCAATATAAAATAACATTTATGCACATTTGCACATTTTTGATGTCCATGGAAATCATTAGGGTCAAATTTTGAAAGTGTAACCAAGTTAATGAACTTTGGAGAACTCAAGCCAATAATGGATTGTGTGGTTTAGGGAACAGAATTAGATCTGATACTTCTGACATGAGGGTAGAAATTTCTAAACATCTAAGGTACTAAAGTATCATTGGCACAGAGTTCAACTACCAATTAACAGAACTAAAACTGAAGAAGTTAAATTCTTTTGCAAATCAATTCAAAAGATGAAAAACCTCAATGATTTTTGCTTATTCAATTCGACATCCATCACTTTGTTATAAATTCAGACACTTCCAGTCTTATGGCCTGTATAAGAAGCATGCTAATGTATTTTTAATACAGAAATCAATCTTATAACTGATAAATTTACATTAAATTCATATCAACAAAAATGATATTCTTATAAATCTGGAGAGAATGCTAAAATTCTAATTTATAGGAGATCTATTCAGGCCATTGTGAAAAAAAATCAAAGATATATAATCTCATCCATATTTTTTTTCGAAGTAGGGAGACAGGCTTTAATGTGATATGTTGGTCAATAAATTTTTTTTTAATTTAAATTAATCGACTACATAAATGTATATTAAAAATTCCAAGTAAGGTTTCCTGGAACAAACTTACTTGAAAAATTTTAGGACAGTAACTTATAGACTATTTTCATATTTACTGAAAGCAAACCACTATTAGGAAGTTCTTCAGCAATAATACTAGTTGATGATCCATTTGAGAAAAATAAGGATAAAACTTTTTTTCTTATAAAACTTAAAACTTATTTCCTCATCTGTAAATACCTGAATTTTTTAATAATATTTCTGACAAAAGCCAAGTACTTATACCACTCTGAAAACAATGGTTTGATTTTGAAATTTACTGTCAATTCCTGCTGCATTGGAGCTACAATCCAGAGGGTCAGGCAAGTCCCGAGAGGTCAACACAATTAACATTACAGCAATTGATACCTCAGAAAATAAACTGACTTATTAGTATTAAGAAGTTAGCTTAAAAACTATGGGTGGATGGGCAATTTCATTTTTTACTTTAGTAAGAAGACACTACATATGCCCCAAGCAGATCCTTTTTTTTCAAGAGCAAGTTCTGACATCTGTGTCCTTGACTCTGACCTGACCTAATTTTTCTTTGTAAATTTATGACTATACACTTGCAAAGTATGAAAAGTCTATCTTACACTAGTTCAAAAGTTATAAAAAAAAAGGTTGAAGAGTTAGATGCACAGACAGACAGACACACATACAAGGACAGGACCCGTAATTTGAGTGCATAAAAGTCAAAATTTATTATGGCATACCTCTTTCTAGATAAGGTTCTGATCTTTATATTATTTAACAAACAAAGATCATAGTTATTACATAGTTACTTTAAAGTCTTTACTTTACACTACTTTCAATTTATATGGTTTTATGAGCTCTCTGATACTACTAACTACAAAACAATCATATTTGCTGTAAGCCATGGCTATGTTTTGTCAAAATAATAAATATACTTAAAATATAGCCATAAACTGTTTATTAATCATTACTGTAAGGATTCTTTGTGAAAAGAGAAATATGAAAGAAGAAAACAAAGAAAATTTAGATGAAATAGAAGTTTATGTGAGCACTTTTCTTGTATTTCCTAGAGCGCTACTGGCTTTTTGACATGTCTGATTAGTGATTCTTTTAGAGGACAGATTTTAACTTTTCTTTTATCTTTTTCAGACTTAAATTTATACACTGAGTGAAACAGTATCAGTTGACCTGTAGTTTGTATAATACATAAACTGTATTTCCTCAGGTTTTTAGCACAAAAAGGGGAGATAACTCACCAAAAATGTCAAAATATTTTATAAAACACCTTTGAGATATAAAAAACAAAACGAAAAGCTAATTTGTGAGAATACAAATTATGACTCATTGTAATGAAGAGCCTGAATCTAAAATTTGGACATGAATGTGGTCTTGCCCGAGCCTGTTTGTACAATATATCTAACATTACATCCAAGTATTGTCTAAACAAATATATCTCCAGTCCAAAGTGAATTAAAACCTAATCAATCTGCCACTATCTCTGTATATAGATAAGTTTATCAAAGTCCTGTCAATACTATTAAACTTACAACACAAATATTATGGCTACTTAATCATGTTTACTCTGTGGTCTTGTTGTATTGTGTAAATATACAACAGGAAAAGTGTGTTTGAATAGCAGGTGACGGACAGCTCGGGTTCCCTTCTATAATCGTTGAGAAATAGCCAAACTTACAAACTTTAAAAGAATATTAAACTGTACATGTCCCTGAATATATTACATAATTAAGCATGCTACTGGTGGTTTTAATAATTATTCAATGATTGAAGAGTAAACCACTTGAATTGCAAAAGTTTGATTTTAGAAATTTTTCATATCATAATATATCCTGTCTGGAAACACTTCATATATTTCGGAAACCCTAACAACTCAGAACAAACTTAGTCTATCAGGCCAGATTTAGCATCTGATGACAATCTTAAGACTGTCAGGACTTTCAACTTAAGAAGACAAACATAGACATAGGCTTTGTCTGTCAGGACATAGGTCAACCTTAGGATGTCAGGACATGCTTAGTATATCAGGCCTACCTCAACTTATCAGGACAAACATAAGACTCTCAAGACCATAACAAGTCAGGTCGACCTTAACCTATTCAGAAATCCTTACTCTGTAAGGACAACCTCAGCTTGTTATAACAACCTTATTCTGTAAGGACTACCTTAATCTGTCAGGACAATCTTACTCTGTCAGGCCAACCTTAGTCTGTCAGGACAACCTTACACTGGCAAGCCAACCTTACTCTGTCAGGACACCTTAAGTCTGTCAGGACACCTTAAGTCTGTCAGGACAACCTGAATCTGTCAAGACTACCTTACTCTGTCAGGATAACCTTACTCTGTCAGGACAACCTTACTCTGTCAGGACATTACCTTACTCTGTCAGGACATTACCTTACTCTGGCAAGCCAACCTTACTCTGTCAGGCCAACCTGACTCTGTCAGGACAACCTTACTCTGTAAGGCCAACCTTACTCTGTCAGGACTACCTTACTCAGTCAGGACATTACCTTACTCTGTCATGACTACCTTACTTTGTAAGGACTACCTTACTTTGTAAGGACTACCTTACTTTGTAAGGACTACCTTACTTTGTAAGGACTACCTTACTCTGTCAGGACATTACCTTACTCAGTCAGGACTACCTTACTCTGGAAGATCTACCTTACTCTGTCAGGACATTACCTTACTCAGTCAGGACTACCTTACTCTGTCAGGACATTACCTTACTCAGTCAGGACTACCTTACTCTGTCAGGACTACCTTACTCTGTCAGGACTACCTTACTCTGTCAGGACTACCTTACTCAGTCAGGACTACCTTACTCTGTCAGAACTACCTTACTCTGTCAGGAAATGACCTTACTCTGTCAGGACATTACCTTACTCAGTCAAGCTACCTTACTCTGTCAGGACTACCTTACTCTGTCAGGACATTACCTTACTCTGTCAAGACTACCTTACTCTGTCAGGACATAACCTTACTCTATCAGGAAATTACCTTCCTCTGTCTCAAATATCCCACTAGCAAAAGTCCTAAATATCCTGTATCCTAATATACCCTAAACAAACCTCACAAATTTACATGTATCAGGACCAGGAAAAACTTAGACTATCAGGGCAAACATACTCTGCCAGGAAAAGCTTAACTTGTCAGGTAAACCTTGGCATATCAGAAAATATGTAGCCTATCACAGCAATCTAAGCCTGCAGTCAGGCAATGTACCCGGTAAGGAAAATTTAAGCATGTCATGACATTCAGAACAACTTACAAGATAATAATAAACCAATGCAAGTACTCAGATTATTTTACTAGGTTGAAGAATTAGATACTGCATGCTATTTTCAATTTTCATTTCTGATAAGTCAAAGACAGCAATTTATAAAAAAAAAAGCTCATTAAAATATTGCTATATTAATAGCTGACCAATGATGAAATTTGAGATATATACACAAAAACATACCTGCAAAGATTTATAGTATGTATTCCAGATAATAAAAAAATTATAAATTATTAAACATTTTGGGGGAATTTTTTGAAAAACAATACTCCAACATTGTCTTTGATCTAATCAAATAGATTATGATGCACTTTTGACCCTTCAGATAAGATACAACAAAAAGAATTATTGATTGCTGTCTTCAGCTAATTACCATAAAACATCCAAATACCAACACCAAGGTCAGTGCAATATAGCACCAAAACCAGATGTTCCAGTACAATGCAAGCTCATTAAAATACAGTACAGGTGTAGTGGTTATGCAGGTGTGATCTCTCACACTTCTTGATGAAGAGCAAGATAGTTCTAATTACATTAGCAGTTCCATGAAGTGGTTCATGCAAAGTTAGTTTTATTCAAAATCCCTTCATGAATACTTATGGATGTGTCCAATATCTAATCTGAATTTCACGCAATTAAAGCTGTGGGACTAAAGCTAATTCAAGATTCTTAGGACTTCTCCTCTATGCCGTTACCTTGAAATCCAAACCATGCTAATCTTATCATCAGAGACCATTGAAATATCAGATACCTTTCATTTGATAAGAATTATGTTCAATCACAATAAATCACTAATTGCAAAAAATGAGGAGGTGTAAAAAGGACTGATTGAAAAGTCAATATCTACAAGTACACTGAGATGAAACAGGAATCAAACAAGCATCTGTCATCTGAGTCTGCTTCACTAATTAATTACTCGCTTGTACAACAGCATGATATAACGGTAGCATCATATTTCTTATTGTTAAAATTACATCAAAATATTGATTATATTTGAAAGGTATCCTGTAATTTTCAAAAATCAATGTCTGCTTTTAGATAATGTTACACCAACAATATGAAATTATCATGCATTTTACTTCTTCACAATTCTTTCATTAAAGAAGGCATTGAAGCATTTTAATCTGCAAATCTGTTGTTTATAATTGAACAGAACTACATTAGTTAAGTCTGGGTAACAAATGATAATTAATCCAAGACTAATAAAACACTAAGGAGCGTTGGCATGGGAGCTTAAGATAACCCCACAATGCCTATAGTGAGCCTTCAAGGAGAGAACTTGGAGTTAGTAGTTTACCTGTTTTGGGTTTTCTTTGTATGTTTATTATACTATAGGGAAACTAGACAGAGAAAAGGGTGATTTTGGTACCCATAAAACAGTTTAATCCTTAGCCACTGGCTTTTGCTAGTGCTGGTACCAAGTCCGGCTATCCAGATTTCCTATCATTGTTAACATTTGTCTTTTGTCTTTTAGTTGTTGTTTTTTTCTTGTGTAGTTCCTTTGTGGATTGATGCCTGTTGGTGTATTTTCAACCATTGTAGGAGTTTCCTGTAATCCTTTTTATTCTATTGGTCTGAAGTTTGATCTTGAATTTTAAAGAACATTCAAAGACCTGGAACACTGTTTATAACTTTGGGCAACCAAAGTTCATGTTATATGTGAAAATGGAAAAAAATATTGTGCACTTGATTAGCAACCAAACAATAGTTGGTGTCTCTTGTACTTAGGTAATATTGATGAAATACCAACTCAATGAAACAGTCAAATAGTAAAGTTACAACTCTTGTACATTTTCCGTACTTTCATTAAATTTGTCAAAAAACAATTAACCAGTGAACAGCACAAAGACAACTTACTAGTGAACAGCACAAAGACATCTCACCAGTGAACAGCACAAAGACAACTCACTAGTGAACAGCACAAAGACAACTCACCAGTGAACAGCACAAAGACAACTCACAAGTGAACAGCACAAAGACAACTCACCAGTGAACAGCACAAAGACAACTCACCAGTGAACAGCACAAAGACAACTCACTAGTGAACAGCACAAAGACAACTCACTAGTGAACAACACAAAGACATCTCACCAGTGAACAGCACAAAGAAAACTCACAAGTGAACAGCACAAAGACAACTCTCCAGTGAACAGCACAAAGACAACTCACCAGTGAAAAGCACAAAGACAACTCACCAATGAACAACAGGAAGACAACTCAACAGTGAACAGCACAAAGACAACTCACCAGTGAACAGCACAAAGACAACTCACTAATGAACAGCAAACAGACAACTCACCAGTGAACAGCACAAAGACAACTCACTAGTGAACAGCACAAAGACAACTCACCAGTGAACAGCACAAAGACATCTCACCAATGAACAGCACAAAAACAATTAACCAGTGAATGGTACAAAGACAACTCACCAGTGAATAGCACAAAGACAACTCACCAGTGAACAGCACAAAAACATCTCACCAGTGAACAGCAAAAAGACAGCTCACCAACCAATGAACAGCACAAAGACAACTCACCAGTAAACAGCACAAAAACAACTCACCAGTGAACAACAAAGTGAACAGCAAAAACACAACTCACCAGTGAACAGCACAAACACAACTCACAAACAAGAGAAGGGGCAGT
>MJUU01065993.1:63131-74868 GCA_002080025.1 Modiolus philippinarum
GGAAACGACAGCTAATCCCCTCGCCCGTTTATTGAATGTTTGTCTAGTAATATAAGCACTCAAGGAAGTTGTACTATTCAAGATCTGGCTTGTTACTTAAATCTGAGCCAGTCATGCAAGAAATGTTGTGACCTAACTTTACAAGACACCTCTACATACAAAATATTATTCACAAGTGGTAGTATCCCAGATCTAGACTTTTACTAAAACTTTAACCTAAGTCACTCATGTATGAAATGTAGGTCAAAGTGACCTAATGTTTATCTGGAGCTTCCTAACTTTATAAGATGCATCTACATATAAAATTTTATTCCTCTACAAGTTGCAATATCCCAGATCTGGACTCTTACAAAAACTTTTAACATAAATCACTCATGCATGAAATGTAGGTCAAAGTGACCTAATTTTTATCTGGAGCTTCGTAACTTTACAAGACGCATCTATATACAAAATATTCTTCTTCTATAACTTGTAGTATCCCAGATCTGGACTCTTACAAAAACTTTAACCTAAGTCACTCATGCATGAAATGTAGGTTAACGTGACCTAATTTTTGCCTGGAGCTTCGTTACTTTCCAAGACGCATCTACATACAAAATATTCTTCTTCTACGACTTGTAGTATCCCAGATCTGGACTCTTACAAAAACTTTAACCTAAGTCACTCATGCATGAAATCTAGGTCAAAGTGACCTAATTTATACCTAGGCTTTGTAACTTTCCAAGACGCATCTACATACAAAATATTATTCCTCTACAAGTTGTAGTATCCCAGATCTGGACTCTCACAAAAACTTTAACCTAAGTCACTCATGCATGAAATGTAGCTCAAAGTGACCTAATTTTTATCTGGAGCTTCGTAACTTTACAAACTGCATCTACATACATAATATTATTCTTCTACATGTTGTAGTATCCCAGATCTGGACTCTTACAAAAACTTTAACCTAAGTCACTCATGCATGAAATGTAGGTCAAAGTGACCTAATTTTCATCTGGACCTTCATAACTTTACAAGATGCATCTACATACAAAATATTATTCCTCTACAAGTTGTAGTATCCCAGATCTGGACTATTACAAAAAACTTTAACCTAAGTCACTCATGCATGAAATGTAGGTCAAATCCACCTATTCCATATATCAACCTCAAGTTCTCCTCAAGATGCATCCATCAACAAAACATTGTCCATCTACGACTTGTTATTCATAAGATATATGGTCTTAAGTTCGAACGGACGAACGGACGAACAGGTCAAACGCTATATCCCCTCCCCAACTTTGTTGGGCGAGGGGATAATGAACAGCACAAAGACAACTCACAAGTGAACAGAACAAACACAACTCACTAGTGAACAACACAAACTCTACTCACCAGTGAACAGAACAAACACAACTCACTAGTGAACAGCACAAACACAACTCACCAGTGAACAGCATAAAGACATCTCACCAGTGAACAACACAAAGGCAACTCATCGGTGAACAGCTAAAAAAAAACTCGCCAGTGAACAGCACAAAGATATCTCATCAGTAAACAGCACAAAGAAAATTCACCAATGAACAATTCAAAGATAATTCACCAGTGAACAGCACAAAGACAACTCACCAGTGAACAGCACAAAGACAACTCACCAGTAAACAGCACAAAGACAACTCACCAGTGAACAGCACAAAGACAACTCACCAGTGAATAGTGCAAATACAATTCACTTATTAAAAGCACAAATGCTTTTCACCTATGAACAGCACAAATACAATTCACCATGAATAGGTCCAGGACAAATTCACAGGCTGGTGAATTTTTCCAATTGTTTTTGGTATTCAGGGTTTTTAGTTGCTGTTCAATTCAGCATATTAACACACTTATTTACTGCATACTAAAATGAAAACTTGTTAACTTACTAAAAATTATTCCTGGTCTTTTTTATGTATTTTATTTTACTGACCTTGACCTTTGATTTATGAAATCAAAGAAAAGTCATTCACTCTTCATGAGTTAACATTTATATCTTGAATTGCATATGAAATTTCATATTTCTATGTAATTTGATTCTGCCTATATCCTCTACAAAACAAATTTAGCTATTTATGGCTCTTTGTTTAACCTTGACCTTTGATTTTCTAAGAGTTCTACAAACTTCAAAAGGTAGAAAGTCCTCTGGAGTTCTGTAAGACTCTGCAATCTCCCAACATCACCCTTAAGACATCTGATATTTGATGGAATTCATGACTGTTTACATTTAAAGTTAGCAAGGGTACATTCTTTCATAAAACTTTAAGTGCAAAAAAATCTATTTGATTACTTTTAAGGTATGTTGTTAAGATGTTGAAAAAAATATCAAATTACGACGCAGGTGTCAAAATGTCAGGGATATATAATAAATGTTAAATGATGTTAGATCCTTACAAATTACAGGCCACTAAATAATTCCGTAATTCACAAATACTAATTTCCATCAAGAATACATAATTTTCTTGTCGCAGGGTATATTTATAATTCAAATCTTTGTCAAATTCTCCTATTAAAGAGATATAATTTGATGTAACTGAAAACCCCAATATACAACATGACAATAGTTTAAACTGTAAAAAGCTCAATTATTACAATATGAGAATTTTACATCATTGACACATACAGTTTAACACGACCTTGGGCATGTACCCTGAAGACTTAAATTTTACACCATGAAAAGTCACATTGTTTATAATAATCAATTTCACTAGGGTATACTATTCCATTTCTTATCAATAATGTCAATGGTGGGATACAGCCTTAATTCAGTAAAGTGTGAAATATAGGTTGTAAATGAAAAATATCCAATTGAAAAAAGCTCGAAATGATGGTGAGTTAATCAAAATATTTACCAACGAATCTGTAAGCCAATGTTCAAAAGAGATACCCGCATCCATCTCAACATTCAGTAACTTCACACATCCCACAATTGCATGATTATATTATTAAGCTTGTGACAAAATTTTGAGATTTGTCTAGATAAATGGGACAAAGATTTCTTACAGAGTCAATGGATATTTGTTCTGCCTATCAGATGTTCCTTTGGAAGAAATATTAAAAAAAAAAAGCCTGTATCGCTCACCTGGACCTTGATTTATATAGACAGTCTATGTTAAAGAGGCAAAGATTATAAGAATCTAACACCAGGGCGAGGGTCAGACAGAAAAATCTCAGACACCCAAGGGTAAGATTTCAAGTACTTGGATGAAGCTTGCGGAGTCCTAGACTCTACAAATCTTACCCGAGGGTGTCTGATATTTTTTTGTCTGACCCTCTCACTGGTGTTTGATTATTTTTCTCCCCCTCAGCATCCAAAAAAATCAAATAAATCACCGTCAAAACGCCATTGTTGACATCAGTGAATTACTTCCCTTTTCACGACGTCATAAAGCATGGAGCACGGGTCCGAGTCAGAGGTTATTTCAGTGCCAAAGATTTATGCATTTATGGCGTGTTTTAGTTCACTTTTAGTCGTTCGAAGGCAATATATTCTATTTAATTGTATTAAATGATATACTTTTCGATTCATGTAGCTATAGCCTAATCCGAGTATATATTGGTGGGAATAAATGCATGTAGCTTGTCTTACATCCCCCTGTGTAAGACAGAAAATTCTTGCACCGCGAAAACAATGGACTCCCTTGTCCGAGGTGGGAGAAAAAGCAATGAATCCAATATATGCCAAGTGGTTTAAGGGAAGACCCTAGAATGTGTTTCATAAGGGTCCAATGCTAAAACTACGTTCCCCGCTCACAGCCATCTAGGATATAGCGCCGACCTCAAAACACCTTTTTTGCAAGGGTCCACCAAAGGACAATTGTGGCCAAGTTTTGTTCCAGTTGGCTCAGCAATTTCACAGAAGATCTCTGAATGTGTTTTCCCATAGGGTCAAAGTTAAAACTATGTTCCTTGCTGGCTGCCATTTTGGATATAGTACAGACCTGACAAATATATTTTTTCAAGGAACCACCCTTGGACTATTATGCCAAAGTTTGGTACCAATTGGCTCTGCGGCTTCAGAGAAAGTCTTTGAATGTTTTTTCCCAAAATTCCAATGTTAACATTGTGTTCTGGGGGGTCAGCCATCTTGGATATTGCACAGACCTGAAAAACACTCTTTGTGCAAGGAACCACCAAAAGACCATTATTAGTGGCCAAGTTTGGTTCCAATTGGCTTAGCAGTTTCAGAGGAGAAGATCTTTGAATATGTTTTCCCATAGGGTGCAATGTTAAAACTATGTTCCCCATTGGCCGCCATCTTGGATACAGCAAGGACCTGAAAAACACCTTTTTTGTAAGTGACCACCCAAGGACTATTGTGGCCAAGTTTGATTAAGATTGACTCAACAGTTTTAGAGGAGAAGATCTCTGAATGTGTTTTTAATTATTGAAAGAAAATAGCCCTTCATAGTTTTTACAATAATTTTCAAATAAGGTACATATATATTATAAACATAGTGTGATTCGTACATCTTGTATCAGGTAGAGTTGGTTGAATGAGATGTGAATCATTCAACCGACGAGACCTGATACAAGAATATTTTACCATGACATCTCTGTTTATGATATGTTTATCGAACATTCTATAAAAATCAACTTTTAAAAATAGTTTTATTCATTTGACATTACATGAATTTTAATCAAGGAACTACTTGATTCTTGACATGAGGTCTTGCTTTCGCTATCATGGATACATGTGCGACTTCACTCTGCGGCTTCGCTCCATTCTTTTATCATTCTTGTGAGTGTGGTGAAACAACTTTCTGTGTCATACTATTCTGTATCATACTAGGTGCACTAAGTGTCATTTTACTTGAAAACACTTGCAATGTTTGATAAAACTTTACATATAATCCATTTCAATGTAAGTACACTGTCTGAGTGTATGACTCAATACAAACATAAATCAGGATTTCTTTTTGAAAAATAAAACATTTTCTGCCACACCTTATATCTTATTTCTAACAAAGAACAATACTATCTTAATACTCTGATTTGTACATAGGTATTTGAATAGAAAACAAGATACAAAGACTACAAATAACATCAATGTTATAGGGTCTCTTTTTCTAGTATGCTAATAGACCTTTCAGAGGGGAGTATCATATTTAAATGCTTTCCCATATGGTTTAATTTGAAACTGCTCCCTGCTAGTAGTCATCTTGAGTATGATGCTGAAGTGATGGACACATTTTCACTATTGTTACCAAAATCAGTTCCAATTTGTCTAGTAGTTTCAGAGTGTAAGATATCTAAATGAGTTTTCCTGTAAGGTCAAATGTTAAAATTAAGTACTATGCTGGAACCATCTTGGATTCAGAAGTGACTAGTCCAGACATATCTTTTATTCTGTTGGCTACTGTTTATTCCATTACTCCTTGATGATACAGTATACATCAAAAGCTCTTTTTTAGTATTATAACCTGGACTTTGACCTTTTGACCTCTGTAACCATGACATTTGACCTGTGAAATTTGAACAGTGCTGTTCAGCTCCATATGACCAATATACATATACATTTCCATAATGGGGTTCAGCTTTTCAAGGTCAATACACATACCATGTATGAAGAGCAGACCACTTCTGGTTGAAAAGTTATGAGCCAGGTTAAAGTTACAGACAGACAGACAGACAGACAGACATACAGACAGGGCAAAAAAATATGCCACTCATCTAAATATCCAGGGGCATAAAAACATTTTTAATAATTCCCTATGGGCTGTATATATACATTTTAAAGTCCCTAGTTTTTAATATGTGCCATTTGGTAACTGTATTTTTGAAGATATGTTTTACATTACATTTCTTTCAAATCATTCAAGCATAAAATGTAGGTCATGTTTGTTGTTACCTAACTGTTTTCTAGTAGTTTCCATATAACATGATGACTAAGGTTATGCAAAAAATACTTAGAGCTATACATTTAGATGAACAAATCAAATTTGTTTCAATCATATGCTCGAAGAATTCTAATTTTGTGCTTGCTACTGAAAGCAAATCGACAGGTTTTCCCCAGATATGAAGCCAATATCCTAAACTTCGTACAATTAAGCATTTTCAAAGATATAAAAAACTGCACAGCAAAATTTTATGGATATTTTTACATAACCAAACTATACCTGACAGCAACTGAAATTTACTATGAAATATACAACATCAACTTTTATACACTTATCCTGAGTGTATATAATAATTAATTAATACACTTACCTGTACGTTACCCCAGGTATGGTCCTTCTTTACCAACAAACATCCCAATCTTTACTATCTGTACAAAAAGAAGACAATTCTAGGTCATACAACAAACAAAAAATTATAAATCTATTGTAATTGTCTATATCCAATATTGTCCACCTGTGATGTTTACCTGAAACAGGTAGTTTTAAAGCCCACAGGTAAACAGACTGTAAATTGTCCTGATAGTAAATGTTGAGGTTAAAAATTTACAATAAAATGAATTACCACTCCCATTGGGTTTAATTTCATGATGTTAATGACCAAACTATAAAAGGCTGTCTGTTTTTGTACCAAGTTTTAAAGAACTTTCCCTAAAAAGGTTAATTGTGTTGGGAGATTTCTTCATTATGGTGTCATTTTTATTTATTAATCTTGAAAGATTAGGAATTTTTATTTAAAGGTCAAGTAATGCTGGTCACATTCTTTAAAGGATAAAATATTTGACAATAGACAAAAGATCAATGAGCTAAATAAATAATACTACTTATAAACAAGGGAGATAACTTAAGTTTTTCTACTGTATATAGGTAGGTATTATCTCCCATTCATCATTCTTAATTAATCATTTTTTCTTAATGAAAAATGCATTTTCCTGCAACAAGTACCCTTGCTAAAACAGGATAAAAGTTGTCAAGTTCTCTTTATCTAGAATTTCATTCTTTCAATTCAATGAAATTTGGAATTATTTTATTTTGTTCTGAGTGTCCCTGCTTATCAAGTTCGAATTATAATTTATATCATCTGTTTTCTTGCACTTTTTTTAACAAAAGACATATCAATTGTTGAAATTGTCACCCTTTTTTCTATCATGTCTATATCCACATGGCAAATGCAATGCTATAATAATTTCCTTATAATCAAAATGCTTCTTAAAATCTTAATTGCATATTAATTGTTCTATGAAGAATCTTAATGTCTCAAATTTAAAACTTTTGGAAAATATATTTGACTTAATTATCCCATAAAATGTTGGTTAGCGGGTGGTTGGTTAGTAACAAAAACATAACCAACAAATCACTGAGAATGCTTATCATTGCTACAAATTGACATAGTTAAAATATTAGCTTTAAGGGTAACAAGAAATTATTTCATATAACAAACTCTAATATTTTGATGGTAATTTTTTGCAACATGGATAATTTCTCCCCTGGGAACCTAATCAAAGCTAAAATGCATGTGCTTTACTTAAAATACATTGCATGTGATTTATCTTAATCAGATCTTCACTTAATAACATTAATGTGTGATGTATCATTCACAGATCTATGTAGATAAACACAGACATTATGCTATGAGTAATTATGACATATATAAATACCCATCTATCTGATATGTCAGATGTACACTTCTATCTTCAGTGGTGTTCAAGTAAAATACTGTAAAATACAAACAAATTGTTCAAGTCTCCTTTAAAATATTAAGGCTGAACCGGAAAACAGATATTTGCAAAAGTAAAATCTTAGATTTGCCCCCACCCCCACCAAAGATAATAAAATATACAACATGGTTATCTCAATTCTTATGCCAACCCTAAAACATAGAAAGCAGCCACAGTCTCGTTGTGCAGCATTGTCACATGTTGCACATGTCAGTAAACAGGAATGGACTAAAATCATTTTTTCAAACAGATTCAGTCATGCATAAAATGTAGTTTACGGACTGCATCCAAAGCACGATTGTTGTTGTCATCCCAAAATGCATCATACATGCCAATATGGTTGCCAAAGGACATATTAGTAAGCAGGAATGGACTTCAACCATTCTACCTAACCAAGTCGCTCATGCGTAAAATGTAGGTTACATACAACATCCGTAGCATGCATTGTTGTTGCCATCCTTAAATACATCATACATACCAATATGGTTGATGTGGGACATGTCAATAAGCGGGAATGGACTTTTAACCATTCTACCTAACCAAGTCGCTCATGAGTAAAATGTAGGTAACAGACAGCATCCGAAGCATGCAATGTCGTTGTTATCCCAAAATGCATCATACATACCAATATGGTTGATGTGGGTCATGTCAGTAAGCAGGAATGGACTTTAACCATTCTTCCTAACCAAGTCGCTCATGTGTAAAATGTAGGTCACAGACAGCATACGAAGCATGCATTGTTGTCGTCATCCCAAAATGCATCTTACATACCAATATGGTTGATGTGGGACATGTCAGTAAGCGGGAATGGACTTTAACCATTCTACCTAACCAAGTCACTCATGCATAAAATGGACCTTAACCATTCTTCCTAACCGGACGTGGACGCCGATGCCGACGCTTGGGGTATCACATAAGCCCCCTTCACTTCGTGAGGTGAGCTAAAAACAATTTCAAATAAATAATAATCTGATATTTTGTCTGCATTTCTGCCATGAAATTGCTGTTAGGATTAACTCCTATACTCTCTTTACATAAATAATTGTTGTCTGATGTCTAGCATGTCTAGCAGGGGTTGACACTAACTTTACCACTTTAGTAGTCAAAAGGACTGTGAGATGCTTGAAATTCACTAAGTCCTACAGCGAAATTTACTGGCCCTTTAGTGATTTTTTTTTTCAATTTTGCTAGCCAAAAGGACTACCAGTTTACAAAATTTAGTAGTCCTTCCTAAAATTAACTAGCCTTGGGCTAGAGGACTAGCCACTGCTAGTGGTAGAGTTGAACCCTGTCTATTCCACAATATTCCAGCTGAATGCTGATATTTTAAAATCTTCAAGAAAAATGTATAGCGAGACAATACATATAACATAGAAGAAGGTATAAAATATATAAGACTGTTCTGAAACTTTGGGACAGTTTTCAAACTGATCAGTCTATATTTTATTGTAGTTTGTATTTTAGCGGCATAAAAATTTAGTTTTGCATATTTTGTGACTTGTCTATGTATTTTTTACCCCAATTCATCTTCAGACCATTGAAATTTACCCTTCAAACTGTCATTCAACCAATTTACCTTTATTTCAGGAAATCAGTTTTTTTTTATTATGTTTCAAATACAAACATTTACAAAAATCATTTTTAATATGATGGTTCAATTACACAAAATACCCATCAATGAACAATTTCCACAAAATATTTAACTTCAACCCCTTTATTAAATCACTGCATTGCCAGTCTGCCCAATATAAATTTAGTATGTATACAAATACAATTCCTACCATTTCTGTGAATTATCCATTCCTTAGATACAAATCAATTAATTCATCAATGAGTCATAATATTTTCTTGATAATTTAAGATCCTAACTTATCTGATGCTCTAATAATTTGTACTAAAACTAAAGCTGTCTATTTCTGTAATACATTTCACAGCAGGCGGTGATGAGCTGTTTGGTCTTATCTGTTAAATACATACTAATCAATTGCATACAGTTTAAGTTTGGATTGATTGGTTTTTGTTGATGTTGTAGCATACAAACTCTTTTATCTATCTAAGTTTTTAGATAATTAGCTCACACTACAGAATAGCAATAGCCTAACAGGAAATCTGCTTTTAGCACATGTGAGGTTTTTTAATTTTCTGCATGTTATCAAAATAAACATTCAGAGAACACTTAAATTAATTATGGAGATGAGTTTAAAGGTAAATAAAGCCTGATACTTTCAAAGTATCAATTAAATATTTGTTTCATTTTTGTATCCTTAAGAAAATTGACTTTCACTAATAGGACCCTAAAATAAACTCACTCAATTTCTTAAAGACCTACATCACTCAACTGGACCACAACAGTCCAACAGTCTTTTGTTATAGTACTCTCAAGAGCCATTGTACCTCTCACCTGGACCATGGTTAACATCACATGGTTAACATAGACAGTCAACGTAAAAGTGTCTAAAGTTAAATTATGGTTCCACTTTGCCAAGTGGTATCAGAGAAGACTTACAACAGTGTTTCAACAAGATTAAATATAAAGATACCTTCAGCACTGGAAAGCACGAACCTGATAAACATTCTTTTATGGGGACCAACCAAAGGATACGTTGACCAAGTTTGGTTCAAATTGGCTGAGTAGTTTCAGAGAAGAAAATCTTGAAAGTTTCTATAGGGTTCAATGTTTAACTATATTCCTCACTTGTGGCCATCTTGGATAAGATGTGAACCTGAAAAACAACTTTTTGTACATACATGACCTGTCAGGACTATTATGGTCAAGTTTGGTTCCATTTGGCTCTGTAGTCTCAGATAATAAGATCTTTGACAGCTTCCCCTAGGTCCAATGTTAAATTATGTTTCCTACTGCCTGCCATCTCGGAAAAGGTGAGAACCTGAAAAAATATTTTTTAAGAAGACTACCCAATGGCTATTGTAGCAAAGTTTGATTCCCATTGGCTCAGTAGTTTCAGAGGTGAAGATCTTTGAAAGTGTTTCCTACAAGGTCCAAATCGATATTTAAATTATGTTCCAAACTTGTGGTAATGTAAACCAGAAATTATTTGGTAGAACTAGAAAATGATCCAGATATTTCATTGAAAGTTTGGTATCAGATTTTTAATAATGTGCTAGACAAGCATGCACCTATGATTACTAAAAGAGTTAAAAAAGATGTACAACCTGACTGGTACAACAATGAAATAAATCATGCAAGACTAATAAGAGACAAATGTAAAAAACTAGGACTGTGGACTGAACATAAATACTGGAGGAATAGAGTAACATCTGTTATAGAGGAATCAAAAAGAAAATATTTTAATGATATTGTTAAAGACTCTAAAGATCCAAAAGTTCTGTGGAAATGTATTCATAGTCTTAATCCCTCTAAACCAGTAAAACCATATGAGCTTCACACTGAGAGCAGTGAAAAAGTAACTGATCCAAAACAAATAGCTAATTGTTTTAATGATTTTTTTGGATCTTGTATTCAAAATTTGAAAAAGGACAAAATGTCAAGTTCCAATAATGAATTCAACTCATTAAAAACTTTGTTAATATCAGATTACCCAAGAATAAGAAATTTATCATTCCCCCTGTAACAATGAATGAACTTTTTCAAGATATTCTGAAATTTGATACTAATAAATCTACAGGCACTGATAATATAAGCCCTAAGATTTTAAAAATCAGTGCTCCTTTTATTGTGTCATCATTAACATACATATTTAATCGTATTATTGACAGTGGAATCTTCCCTTTTGATCTAAAAAATGCTAAGGTTTCCCCAGCATTTAAATCTGGAGATAAGTTCCTTCCTACTAATTATAGACCCATCTCTATCCTACCAACACTATCAAAATTAATTGAAAAGCATGTTGCCAAAAACATATATGAATTTCTATCAGAATTTAATTTGCTACATCCTGCACAATCTGGTTTCAGACCTTTGCACTCTTGTCAAACAGCCCTTATAAATTTAATTGATAAATGGGTACATGAAATGAATAATGGAAATATAAATGTTGCTATTCTTCTTGATCTAAGGAAAGCTTTTGATGTTGTTGACCATGATATTATGTGTAAAAAACTTCAAATTTATGGTTTGCATGAAAC
>MJUU01065993.1:76963-99960 GCA_002080025.1 Modiolus philippinarum
AGGCGACCTAAAGGTATCGCATTCGTAAGGGGGATCTTGACGATCTTGGACAATAGAGGCTATACTGTCTACCCGAAAGAGAAGAGCCACAACTTTCTCTCCCTGACAGGAAAACCAGACCCTAATTCGTCCTTTAATCCTCCTCCAAAAAGATTAATCCTGGCTGGGAATTAACTCTAAGGGACCGACCATTTAACTTGAAAGGGGGGGCTATGGTTTTTTTCTAAAAAAATATTTTGGATCTGATTTTATGTGAAAAAAATATTTTGGCTGCCAAAATGATGAAAAAAATTTTCTGAATGAGGCTTTCTGCCCAAAAAAATAATGTTAATTTTGAAAAAAAATATTTTGTTGATACGGGTGCAAAAAATAATTAATTTGTTTCTCTCCAGAAAAAAAAACCATAACCCCCCCTTCAGGTTAAATGGTCGGTCCCTAACTTCTTCCAGGTGATAAGAAAACCCAGTTTTAGAAACAGAGAAATAGTAAGACGAGTACGAACTTCTATTATAGGAAAAAGTACTGTTCTTCAGAAGAAACTCGTCCGGTAGGAATGAACAGAAAATCAATCGACTTGCATTAGGGCTGGAAAACCAATGCCTGAAAAACCCGGCTAAACACCAAAGGAGCTATCGAAAGGCCAAAAAGCATCGCCCGGAAGACATAAACTTTTCTTCCCAAACGAACCTTAGGAACTAGCGTAACGAAAGTGCAATGATGATATGAAAAATACGCGTCTGTAAGATCATGTAAAGTTGTCCACGTCCTTGAATGACGAGAAAGACCCGTTGGTTTCGATCTTAAAATGAGGGAACAACAAGATACCTGTTCACTATTGATTCATTTCCCATTCTTTTCCCATTCTTTTTCGGAATGAGAAAAGGGCAAGGACAAACCCTGGAGGAAGAGGAAGTTTACTTTATATAGCACCTTTCTGAAGAAAAGTTTCTGTTAGGATCTTTGATAGCTAAAAAAATGAGTTGAACTGCAGACAGGTGGAAATTCCCGAACCTGCAGTTCTACAATTTGTCTGTAGTGATCAACTTCCAATGATCTAGAAAATGGGCTAATCCACTTGAATACCGGGGAGAGGTGCTGGGAACTTCTCCCTTTACTCCAATGAAAACGCTACTAATACATCGGCAAACCAATACCGAAGCAAGAACGAGGAAAGGGGAAATTCTAAAATCACGGCAATTTACAGCAACACGAATTGAGACAGTATGACAAAGACAAACAAATAAACAAAAGATATCTTTAGAAAAGTTTATATCATTTATCACACCCTATTACCGGCAATCCCAACTACAGTGGCTATCCCGCCTGCAGATTTGTAAACAACTTGAAGACAGAAGAAGGTAATGCTTTCACTTACAAATAAATCATATTAATATTCAATAATATATTTGTCTTTTATGCTTTAAATGTAGTTAACATGTCTATGAATATTCATGACAAATACTAAGTAACGATCTTTTGAAACTTCGGAGATTTTGATTTGCAATTTTCAATTTTATTGCTGAAAATCTGCATTAAAACACTTTTCATCTAAAAACGCCTTTATAAAACTTAAGAATTTCGACGCTTATGTAATGTACAACATTTGATTTATTGTATATGAAATCTAGCTTTTCATTTAGTACTGCATAACGGCGGAATCCTCATTTTATTTCCAGCTCTTGGCAATCCCGAACAACAGGTTTTAAAATTACTGACTATCACTGAAAACAGATAGTGACGATTCCAAATGATGAACTAAGCTTAAAAGAAACAAACAAAATTATTTGTATAGCGTTGTAAACATATTGTTTCAACTCGATATATCTTTTTTCGTAATTTGGTGGCCTTTATATGTTACCGGAGCTTTCATCGAGTTCTGGGCAAAATAAAGCAACGCTGACCATATAAAGTCCATGAACAAGAGGCTCTCAAGAGCCTGTATCGCTCGCCTGGAGCATGACCAATGAAATTAGTAAAAAATAAACGTTTTTGTTAAAGGGTCTTGATTTGATGTAAAGAAACATTTGTGTCAAATTGTCCAACATTTAACCATTTTTCCCTGCTATCTGCTTTCTTGATCAGCACTTCATAAATAATTCATGCCATATTTCTTATAAATGCATAAGAAATGCATTCAGAAGTTCTGTAGAAGATCTTTGTATGTATTTCTCATAGGGTCCAATTTAGAAAATTCACTGCTGGCAACCATGTTTGGTGACAATTCGACAACAGAGTAAAACATTTGGTCATGGACCTGAACAACATATTTTTTGCAAGGGACAATTTAACACTTTTGTGGCAAGTTTGGTTCTAATTGTCTCAGCACTTTCAGAGGAGAAGATCTTTGAAAGTCTTTTCCAAAAGGGTCTAATGTTAAAACTATGCTCCCCGCTAGCGGCCATCTTGGATATAGCGGTGGCCTGAAAAACACACATTTTTTGCAGGGGACAACCTTAAGACTATCGTTGCCAAGTTTGGTACCAGTTGTCTCAGCAGCTTCGGAGAGGAAGATCTTTGAAAGTGCTCCCCTAAGATCCAATGTTTAAATTATTCTTTGCTGATGGCAGTCTTTGATATAGCACAGATGCGAAAAAAAAAGTTTTTATTTTTTGCAGAAGACCACCTAAAGACTATTTTGGCCAAGTTTGGTTCCAATTAGCTCAGCAGATTCAGATGAGAAAATCTTTGAATATCTTTTCCCTTAGGGTCCAATGTTTAAACAGTGTTCCCCATTGACAGCCACATTGGATACAGCGCTGACCTGAAAAACATCTTTTTTGCAGGGGGACCACCTTAGAACTACTATGGCCAAGTTTGGTTTCCATTGGCTCAGTAGTTTTGGAAGAGATCTCTTAATGTGTATTCCAATAGGGTCAAATGTTAAAACTATGTTCCCCGCTGTCAGCCATTTTGGATAAAGCGCTGACCTGAAAAACATCTTTTTTTTTCGCAGGGGACCACCTAAGAACTATTGTGGCAAAGTATGGTTCTACTTGACTCAGCACTTTCAGAAGAGGAGAATATATTTGAATGTCTTTTCCCATTGGGTCCAACGTTAAAACTGTGTTCCCCGCTGGCGGCCATCTTTGTAGAGGACCACCTAAGGACCATTGTGGCCAGGTTTCTTTCCAATTTGCCCAGTAGTTTCAGAGGAGAAGATCTTCAAAGAAAAGTTTACGCCAGACGGACGAACTTTGGAATGAACTCATCCCTCTCAATTACTGAACATTTCTACAATAATTCTGCAATATAGTTCTTAGATATTTAATCCTCAATTTATTGGAGGTAGAGAAATAATAATTATAATAACAAGAGGCTCTCCCGAGCCTGTATCGCTCACATGGGTCCTATGCAGCAATATTATTCCAAATTGATGGTCCATCTTTGGTGGTGTATGTACAGAAAAATCAGAAACTTTTCATTAAATTGAATTAAAATTGTTGCAGCAGTTTCAGAGAAGATTTTTGAATGCAGTTTCCAAACTTAAGGGGCCTATGTTAATCTACATTCCCTGCTGGCATTTATTTAACATAAAACTTTGTAGAGGGTCATCGAAGGACTATCATATCAAAATATCAAAATTCTACTGAAATTGTTCAAGCAGTTTCAGAGCAAAAGATCTTTTTATGCATTTCTCATTGGGTCCTATCTTAAACTAAGTTTTGCCAATGGTGGCCATGTTGGAAGACGGATCATCACCAAAGTAACAAACTTGGTCAAAATCTCACAAGTTTCATTTATGCAGTGTTTAAATTGAATCCATTCGGTGGTTTTCTATTATATCTTTGTATGCATTTTCCCTTAGGGTCCAATTCATTGCTGGTGGCTATATTGGATGGTGGATCAGCCACGAAGAAACAACACTTGGTCAGCTTTTCATAATAAGCATCATTTATGTAAAGTTTGGTTTAAATCTATTCAGCAGCTCTCTAGAAGAAGATCTTCTGTTAAATTCATTTCATAGCTGGTGACACTTGGTCAGCACCTGACAGGCATCATTCATGTCATATTTGATTTAAATTCATTCAGCAGTTCTCTAGAAGATCTTTGTGCGCATTCCCATAGGGTCCAATGCTGTGGGTCATATACGATGACAGATCGGCACCTAAGTAAAAATACTTAGTCAGCATCTCAAAAGCATTATCAATGCCAAGTATGGGTTAAAGAATGTCAGTGGTTCTCAAAAAGAAGTTCTTGTGTATACATGCATTTTACCATTGGGTCAATGTTAAAATTTAGTTCCCAGCTGTTGGCCATGTTTGATGACAGATCGGCATCAAAGTAGTAACACTTGGTCAGCACCTCATAAGCATCATTCATGCCAAGTTTGGTTCAAATCCATTCATTTGTTCTCAAGAGGAAGTTCTTTGTCTTTGTATGCATTTTCCAATTGGGTCCCATGTTAAAATTCAGATTCCCGCTGGCGGTCATGTTGAATGACAGATCGGCACCAAAGTAACAACACTTGGTCAGCACCTCATCAGCATCATTCATGCCAAGTTTGGTTCAAATCCATTTGATGGTTCTCAAGAAGAAGTTCTTTAAATGAATTTTCCCATTAGGTCAAATAGTAAACTAAGTTGCCCGCTGGCGGCTATCTTGGAAGAGGTTGGAAAACTTGACCGTTTTCGATAAAATATAATCCTTAACATGCTGAACATTTTTGCAATTTAAAATTAGACCTCTATCTCAAAGCGTTTTTGAAATATAGGACAAAAAGTATAAAATCACGAAAAATTTGACCAATAAAGGGCCACAACTCGTATACAGGTACTTGGATTTTCTTTAAAATTTCCATGTAGGTAGATCTTAACATGCTGAACATTTTTGTAATTAAACTGAACCTCTATCTGTTACAGTTTTTTTTTAATAAAAAATAAAAAAAAAACATCAAAATTTTGAAAATTTTACAGAAAAAGGGCAATAACTCTTAGATGGGTCATCAGATTTTCTTCAAACTTTCAGCATGGGTAGATCTTCTCATGCTGCTTATTTTTACTTTGTCAGATTTTTGATATCTGTAACGGTTTTTGAGTTATTTGCCAACAACTGTAATTTACCCCTATGTTCTATTTTTAGTAACGGCAGCTATGTTGTTTGACCTAAGACATACAAAATAACAAATTGGAAACTAGATACCCTAGTGATGATTCAGTTGAAGTTTGGTTTCATTTAACCCAGTAGTTTCAGATAAGAAGATTTTTGAAAGTGACCTAACGACGGACGGACGACGGACGCCAAGTGATGGCAATAGCTCACCCTGGCATAGCCAGGTGAGCTAATAAGAAGAAGACTTCGTCTTGGGTGACATAAAAAATAAAAGAAAACAGAACAATACCGCTTACGTCCGCGGCGACATAAATACGAAAAGAAATAAAAAAGAAGAAGTCGCACTTAATATATGATTTTAAGAAAGAACATGCTGATAAATTTCAATTCTTGCAAATATCATTTTTTAATGTAGTACGGAAGTCCTATGTGATTTAAGCATGGATACATCAATGTAATGCACTGGATAGAAGTGGGAGGATGGCAGGCGCGGGAGATTAAGAGTATGAATACTTGTCCACCCCTATTCATAGCTAACCTCCGTATTTACTTTTCTAACTAAGTCAGTCCGGGAAGTCAGTAAACCCGTTTTCTCAATATTTCAGAAAACTGAAATTTTTGTGCTTATAAACAATGAAATGATGTGAAGGAAAATAAATAAAAAATGAGGAAAACTCGAATTCAAAATGGGAAAATACCAACCGCACTGCCGTATAACCTAGGAGTCAACAAACATTTAACCTTAAGGGTTTTATGGTTTTCATACCCTGCCTCACAAAAACTCGAATTCAAAATGAGAAAATACCAACCGCACTGCCGTATAACCTAGGAGTCAACAAACATTTAACCTTAAGGGTTTTATGGTTTTCATACCCTGCCTCACAAAGTCGTAGGGTATAATGTGAAAACCTGAGTTATGTGTCCGTTCTTGAGTTCTTCTGTCTGCCAAGTCTAAGTTAAGCTCAAAGGTATAGTTGGTTCTAGGACTATGTCCTTTAAAGTTTCATTTTTTTTTACTATCCTCACAATAACTTTTGAACGAAACCAAGTTGTTTACAACTGAACATTCTGCACTCTATCAACACTTTTTTGAAAATGTTTATAGTCATAACATTGTTCACAGCCCTAAAATATAAGAAAAACATGACACCAAAGTGATATAAACTTCCGATCTATGATACTTCATACAATAGTATTTGACTCATATGCTATAAAATAAATAGCAAAAACAATGGAAAGGTTCAATGGGATATAAACAAAATTATGATACAACAAAAGACTTACGGTCCGTCATTGCAAACTTGTTTACATATCTGCAGATGTGATAGCCACTATAGATGGGATTGCCGGTAATAGGGTGTGTTTATGGTGTTATCAAATTCCTCGTCCTCCATAATCATTACATCACCTATGTCTATGAAGTTCGCAGACGAGATCTCTTGGTGGAACTGTGGAACTGTGACGATTCATGTTGTAATATTGGATGTGTGAGCGTGCATACGTGTTCTTTCAGCTGGTGATCACAGATTATCACACTTGGCAAAATATCCAAGTCTTCGGGTAGTGCATAGTTTAGAGTTGGTTGTAATATGCCACATATCCTTTGTTGTTGAAGCTGATCATTTTATTGTCCATATATGCACCAAATTAATGAAATGGTAATGATGTGTGCTTCGGTAAACTTTACGATGGTCAATCTGTACCGTCTCTTAATCCCAGTTCTTTATTCCTTAGTGACAAGCAACGTACAACAGAGTGTCTAAGTTGATCTTTCTGTATTTCTTTTGTTCAATTTAAAGCTTTATGTTGTCCATAACTGCCGATATAATACTCTCATTTCGACACATCTTGTTCGCGGTTTCTGGATGTACCAAGTGAATACAGACAAGCTATCCGACATTGGCAAAGAAAGAAACGAGTAAATTGGCAGTACGGTTAGGTCATAACGCTACTGTCGCAATAAAGTTATAGGTATCAGTCCCCTGTCGACGACATAAAGTACCTGATATTCAATAATAGAATTGTGGATCAAGAAGAAAGGTAAATGAATACTTTCATGCCGCCAACGAAGAGCATAATAAGTCATCCTGGGGGTGTCGACTGGAAGGCATTCTTAACAAGGGAATCACAAGGCAGAGGATGCTGACGAATGTTCAGATCCAAATTGTGGAAGAGGTTAGATCAGAGCCAAAAAATATTTCGGCAATATTTTGATATCAACATAGACTATAAAGCGCCTATTCCAAAAAAAGTGCAGCACCACACAACAACGAAATAAAAGCATTAGTCCAGCAACTAATAACACAGACTGACCGCCTAGAAAATCGCCGTTAATAAACAACACTAGACGCTTGAGGTGCACTCATTATCATTTGATTGTCCTGTACAAAAAGTTTGTTGTACACTAGAGTGATCCGGTCGAAATGTGTCAGAGATATGACAGACACCATATATACTTCGTATAGGCCAAGATAGCAAACCAGCATACTTGGCTCTATGACAACAGCTAGAGAACAATGAAAGCTTATACCCTCATCATAATCTGACACAATCTTATATCCATTAATAAACATCTTATATCCATTAATAAACAGGAAACACCTACAATCGGGCCGCGAAAATTACAATCACAATCCAAAATCTACCAGAGAACTGCACAAGAGAAACTCGAACAAAAATCGAACAAAACCGTACATTCACACACCAGAGATATATAGATAATGAATTTATCTGTATTTTTTGTCCTATTCCTTTGTTTATTCGTTTTTTTTTAATTGTTTTGTTTTTGTTTTGTTTTGTTTTGTTTTGTTTCTTTGTTTGTGTTTATTTTTGTAGCTATGCAAAAATACCAACAATTTAATTTTTTCCTGAATAGGTCTTATTTTATTCCCGTTATTTTTTCTCGATTGATCTTCTTTTTAATATCATAATATGATATTTAATGCTTTTTGTCGTTCTGTGCTCAATATACCTATCATGTTTTTCACTGTTCTTTGCTGCTTATCAGACCACAGATTTAGATTAAACATATTTATTAGGATTAAACGCAAGTTATCACAACTTAATACAGCCCCTTTCCTTGCATAGAATACACAAGTTAATTATCTTTGACGACAGCTAAACATAATTGGAGGGGGGGCAAGGGGGGTCCCATAACAGCCTAACAGCAAACTGATTTTTTCAATAACAGATAACAGATAATTCAAATAAGTGATAACAGCTAACAGTGTATATCAGGTCAAAAACAGCTAACATATAAATGTAAAACTTGGATAACAGTCATCTTATTCAATAAAACTTTCTTGTGGAGAAGATATACATTCATAGGCCATCATTGTTCATCATAAACATGTTCCTTGACTTCATTATCAACAAGTGTGGATCGTATTGCAAGGCAATACCAAGTCCCCTACCAGTAGGACAAGGCATTATTACACCAGCAAATTTTCTAAGTCCAAGGCCCAAAACTCTGTCAAAAATTAGTGTACAGGAACCAAACTTAAACTTGGTCTGTAACTCATAAAGGTAGACCCACATACAAAATATCAGATCAATATATCCAAGGGTTTAGGAAAAAGGGGAGGAAAATTGATGCGGGACTGGCAAATGAACAGACGGACGGACGGACAGCTCGTAAACCTAAAGTCCCCTTCGGCTATCGACGGTAGGTGACTAAAAAAGTACTTTATTTGTTACTCATTATCACTGTACAAGGCGAAAAATACAATAGCCCTAAACTTTTTTTAAATGCCTTGGATTAGGCTAGTTGAATTTTTCAGGCACTTTTAAAGTTCTACCCCCTCTGGTAGTAACAGCTTGCATGAAGTCTAATTCTTTTCGTGAATAAAATTATTGAGTCCTATCTCAGATCTGACAAACTCAAATGCCCCAAGAAGTATTGTCTAAGTGGTGCTTAGAATGAAATGCGCAGTTGAATATGTATTACATTGTCTTACTGCTTTGTGTTTTATCAACATGTTTTTCAGTTGTCAAGAATCGAATATTCGAACAACTTTCAAAAGTCAGTATGTGTGAATTTTCATTGATTAAATTTTCTTTTCTCATCATGTAGCTATCGGTGTTCAATTTCACTTCTTGTATGAGTGTTTTTCAAATTCAACTCATGTCGAAGAGATGAATTATTATTTATTCGACTAATTTGTCATTTACAGTCTATTCTGATTTCTATATAGTTCAGTATTTGACTGTTTTTTAATCATACAGATACTGTCTACAACTGTATAACTTCTTTGTCTACATTCTGGTTAATCAAGCTAATCCTAACTTGGAATTTGAGCAAAAAAGTCCCAAAACACCGTTAAATTATATGATATTAAAAAGGGCAACAAGTATATAAAATTCTAAAAAAAACTTGTCAAGTCTTGAGGTTATAAAATGTATGTTGTGATGCCAGGGAGTTTATTTTATTTCAAATTCCCGGCACCTGAATCGGTTTTCAGGGGCTCCAGCTACAGAGCTGCCAGGCGCGTCCCAAGTTTGTGGATTGGGAAATGCCCTGTCTATGCGGGGCAGTCAGGTAATAATACAGAAAGCCTAACCACGAACCATTGTAGCCAAACTGTGTGGAGAAATACAACGCTCCATGCATTATAAAGACCCCATCTATATTGTATAAAGAGAGCAGAGTCTCTTGGACTCGTATAGAAGGCTAATTTTCCTGTCCCTACCCATTTCCCCCTTTTCCAGTGACAATCAATACTTGTTGTCCCTTTTGTCCCTTCCATAACTGCTTCTTTCTTCTCTTATTTATATTATTTTGATTAACTTTGATTAATTGTTCTTGTCCTGATATATCTGAAATATTGCTCACTGGACATTAAACTCTAACGAATCAATCAATCAATTTATTTTTAATTGAACATTTAAACTAGAGGCTCACATGAGCCTGTATCGCTCACCTGGCAACTGGTTTTATTCATTGTCACCAATAGACCACCCATTCATACTATAAATCAGTTCACCGGATGTTACATTTTCATTCTTGGATGAGGTACAAACTAAAAATCACAAACTTTGGAAGGGATCACCCATAGACAATTGTAACCAAGTTTGGCTCCAATTGGCTCAGTAAGTTCAGAGGAGAAGACATTTGTATGCATTTCCCATAGAGTCCCTATGTTAAACTATGTTCCCTGCTGGCGGCCATCTTGAATGAGGTATGAACATAAAAATCACAAACTTTGAAGGGAAACATCTGAAGACTATTTTAACCAAGGTTGGTTCCAATTGGCTCGGTGGGTTCAGAGGAGAAGACATTTGAATGCATTTCCCATAGGGTCCCTATGTTAAACTGTGCTCCACGCTGGCAGCCATATTGGATGAGGTACGAACGTAAAAATCACAAACTTTAAAGGGGACCACCGAAGGACTATTGTGACCAAGTTTGGTTCAGTTTGACTCGGTAGTTTCAGAGAAGAAGATCTTTGAATACATTTCCCGTAGGGTCCTATGTTAAACTATTCCCGTGCTGGCGACCATCTTGGATGATGTACGATCATAAAAATCACAAACTTTAAAGGGGACCATCCAAAGACTACTGTGACAAAATTTGGTCCCCATTGGCTCAGGGGTTTCAGAGGAGAAGATCTTTGAATGCATTTCCCATAGGGTCCTATGTTAAACTATTTTCCCCGCTGGCGGTCATCTTGGATGATATGCGAACCTGCTGGACATATGTAGAAATTGTAGTTCTGGAAAACCTCAACACTTTTGCAATTCACATTTAACCTTTATCTCAAACAGTTTTTGAAATGAAAGTAAAAATGTTAAAAAAAAAAATGTGAAAATTCAAAGAAAAAGCGGCAATAACTCCAATGTGGGTTGTCAGATTTTCTTCAAAATTGCAGGACATGTAGATCTTACTATGCTGACCATTTTTGTTATATAAACTTCACTTCTATCTTCTACCATTTTCAATATATAAGACTAAAAGTAACGAAAAACTGAAATCTTTACGGAAAAGGGGCAATAACTCCAAGACGGGTAAACGGATATTCTTCAAAATTGCAGGGCAGGTAGATCTCATAATGCTGATCATTTTTACACCAGTCAGAATTTTGATATCTGTAATGGTTTTTGAGTAATTTGCAAAAAACACCAATTTATCCCTATGTTCTATTTTTAGTAACAGCAGCCATGTTGTTTGGTCTACGGTCATAAAAATCACAAACTTGAAAGAGTATAGCCTGGTGATGATTCAGGCCAAGTTTGATTAGTATTGGCCCAGTAGTTTCAGAGGAGAAGATCTTTGAATAAAAGTTAACGGACGGACGGACGGACGACAGACGCCAAGTGATGGCAAAAGCTCACATGGCCTTTGGCCAGGTGAGCTAAAAAAAAGCTGGTCAAACTAACCACAGCAAATGAAAAGTTGAATTACAAAATCGACTGAATGGTCAAAATGTAGACTAACAACAGTCGTAGGCAACATCTATATAATAATGCAGCATGCGTGGAAAGGGGGAATTCGAAGTTAGAAGTGAAAGGAAAAATCGCCGAGCGGAGCGAGGCGCGAAAATTTTTGGGTATTTCTTTGCTTTAATAACACCAAACTGAACTGTTCAATAACAGCTAACAGTGAACTGAATATTCATCATAACAGCTAACACAGAACTACCCAATAGACCACTTTCATGTTTATTTCTTATCCCGACTTTGGCTCCGTTTTTATAACATTTTCCGCAAAGGGAAGTAACCTACTCACCCGACAGTCAGGTTTACGGTTCCATTGTAATAAGGGACAGCAGTAGATTTCGAATACATAGGTATCTTTCACTGGACTAGGGGTAATATCTCGATTGTCTTTAAATAAATTATTTCAAGCTTTTCGGGTACTTACCACAGTGAAAATCGTAACCGTTGCCAGAAAAAATATTTACTGACCGTCCTTTCCCTGATGAGACCGAAAACCAGAATGTCGGGTGATAGCGAGTGACGTCCCTTTGAAAAACATGCTAAATTAGCAGTCATCCCGTAAATATGAAATTCGTCTATTACAGCTAACACAACATTATATTTTGCAATAACAGCTAACAGAGAATCAATCTTACCCAATAACACAATAACAGTTAATACCCTTGCCCCCTCTTTAAATGAAGGTTGTGTTTACTCGAGGAATAAAAAAAATTAAGACCGGGATTGGTAGCCTGTGTTTTAGTGTTATCCTATCACAAATCCGCATGCGCACAACAAAAGGTTTCAGAAAGCGCCATTTTTAAACGAAGCACAGTGTAAACATGCCACCAAAAACAAGGAAAAAGAGTAGTCGTGGCACAGATAAAAACATGGAAATTGGTATTCATGACAAAATTGATTTTAAAGCATAGAGCGAACAACATATGCTCAATGCTAAGCCTAAATGCTGGCTCACTGTTGTTTTTACACCGACCGACTTTACTGTATGCATCCATCCTTGGCTAGAGAAGTGCACAGGGGTGGTAAAGGGTTGTCCCCAACATGAAAGAACGTGCTTTAAAATTGCCGAAAACGAAACACCATTGATAAAATGGGCCAATCACGAAACATGGAAATTTGCTGCTCGTAGTTCCAGGGCTGCCAAGTTTTGGGAAGCAAAATGCGTGAGATTTCCAAAAATTAATAAAGATCAAAGGGAAAATAAAATAGATCAAAGGAATTTGCCGAAATTAAAGATGAAAATGCGTGACTCTCACGCCTAATGCGTGAGACTTGGCAGTACTGTAGTTCGCCGAAAACGTGAGAAGTCATTATCATTTATGGGATAATTCATGCATCATTTCTAAACTTTTATTATCCTCGGATGCCCAAACTGCGCCCCCTAAGGAAAATGATGTCATGAAATGGTTAGGTGCAATTATTTGGTATCCAACAGGTTGGGAACGCTCTCCCAAACGGGATATTATAACCCAAACGGGATATTATATCCCGAACGGGTTATTAATTTCATACAGTAATATCGCTTATTTTGGATTTTTGCCAATTTGACACAAATGCGCACCTTTTTAGATCAATACAAACAACTTTTGTTTAGGAATCTTTCTTATTTTTGTTCTGTTTCTGAGATTGATACCCCGGAAAATATCTATTTTCTTGGGGATCAATATCTAAAACCAAACACAGGAGAGGAAACTTCCTAACCAAAAGTTGTTGATATTGATCAATTTGCATGCGCATTTGTGTCAAATTGGCAAAAATCCAAAATAAGTGATATTACTGTATGAAATTAATAACCCGTTTAGGATATTATGTCCAGTTTGGGTTACAATATCCCGTTTGGGAGAGTGTTCCCAACCTGTCCAAATGTATATGAATCGGAAGAACTGAAATTTAACTATAATTAACACTAAATATTTAAATATAACAAACCAAATGCAAACAAAACAAACAATTTCACTTACCTAGTGCACATTGTCCTACAAAAAACATGGAGTCCTAACTGCGCCCTCTTATAATCAGTGACCACGTGACCTTAACCTATTTACATAAATAGACAAATCGGGTTAGGTGATGGAATGTAAATACACCACAGGTTAACTTCTGGTCACTTTGGAAGAGGGATTTGGGGCAAAACCTAAATTTTTCACATGGCATATTTTTGCGGTGCGTCTTTTTACTCAAACCAAAATAAACACAAATATAGTTTGAATAATACAAAATAATGATAATTATAAACAAAAAAATATAATTTAGTCTCATTTCATTAACCTTTTTATCCGAAAAATGCGACAAATTTCTCTTATTAGTAAACCTAGTGTAGAATGGTTGCCAAATACCTCCTCAGTCTGGGCAAACAGACTCCACATATAATGCTGTATTAGCTCTGCTCTAACATTGTAATTTTTACTGTAAATAAGAAGCTAAATGTTCAATATTTTTTCTCAAAAATGATAAATTGACAAATTCAGAAGCAGAATTCTAATTTTACACACAAGTGCAGATAGGGTACTGCTTCTCACAGCAATTCACCAGTCATTTGTCGATCATTTTGCATTATACAGTTATCTGACCACTATAAATGTAAAAAGGGGACTAATTAAAAGAATAATATTTGGTTTTATTTGCAACATTTAATAGTGATAAGAAAAGATTCTTTTTTGGTATCATCTCACTAGTTACCGTATATACAAGATATACATAAATCAGGTGATTGATTATTTAAACAATTTCAAAAATTTTATAAAAAAACGACACAATAACATTAAAATATGTATTTTATTGCACTTCATTTATAAATAGGTATATTTTGTACTTATTTTATTTCTGTTTTGGTATAAACAAGGTTATTTAAGTTTATTTGAGTTTGAGTTTATTTGAGTAAAAAGACGCGCCCATATTTTTGTACTAAGAAAATATGCACTTTTTAATTGAAAACCAACCCTTTCCATATTTAGCTGTTTAATTCTCACCTCTAGGTGTCTTTATCATCTTTGTTGGAAATTATCTAAATAAAGAACGATAAGAAACCGAAAGTGATGACCTAACCGGAAGCACGTGCTAATGTCATGTAAATAAGGAAGAGGGGTGCAGTTAGGACAGGGGCGTAGTTAGGACCTCTGACGATACCTGAAAGCTCTTAAAATCAATGAAAATCTGTGAAAATTTGCTCTGTGATACTTTCTGGCACGGTTACAGTTCTAATAATGCCAACACGAGGAATAAAAGCTCAAAACAAGAAAACACGAATTCATAAAAGGCCAAAAACTCGGCGTGTCTTTTCACCCAAATATACCCAAATGCACCAAATTCTACCTAAATAAACTGAAATAAGAATAAAAAACATTTAGAATTTATTAAAATTGTGCTTATAAAACAGTTTTTATTAACTTTAATTATGTATTTTTAAAGTATTTGCATATTGGAAGTGTCAATTAAAACTAAGATATTATATGCCTCTTACGAGCACGAAAAATATACCCAAATACACCAATTAATGCTTTTAAACATAATTTTCATGCTGAAAATATGAAAAAAAGTATCATTTGTTTGTTAAATTTTTACCATTTTTATGCCCCGCCCACGAATGTGGAAGGGGCATATAGTGTTACCCTTGTCCGTCCGTACGTCCTTTTAAGTTTTGCGTTAAGGTACATTTCTCGGAAACTGTAAGGTATAGAGAACAGTTATAGTAAGCCAGTAGTAAACGTTGCACGAAAATAACCCTTTACCACCCTCTGCAAAGGCACTTGTTTCATAAAAAATGTCAGTCCCTTCCTCTCTTCTTCCACAAGTGTGGGAGAAGAGAATGAGGGACTGCCATTGTTTATGAAACAAGTGCCTGTGCTTGTTTGGAACAGACACACAGGGCCTTTGACAAATAATATTGTTCGAGTGTCGAGATTTACACCGTGTATCATCCATACACAGGATATAGGTACCAGGACTGGTTTGGGTTTAAATTTCAATGAAATCTATCATTAGTGTATGGGGAACTAGTAATAGTAACCGTCATTGAAATTTAAACAAAAACCAGTCTTGGTACCTATATCCTGTGTACCGATGATACAGAGGGTTTACAAGATGGACAACATATACTCTGTTGTCGGCCATTCGCGGTCCCAGCTTATGAATAGGCCCACAGCATCCTCTGAGCTTGGAGTATGAGTCTTCCTAACAGAGGACCCCAAGGGAACCCCGGGATATAGAAATAGGACCTAGTATCTCCGGCTTGCGGGTTGTGACCCCTTCTAAACGGGGGCTGACCCTGAGGGTCCCGGGATATAGAAATAGAACCCATTCCGTGGTTGTGTGGGATGAATAAATACACAACCCATCTTTCCTCAGGTCCACGTGTTGGAAGAAATGCCACGCTTCCTGCACGTTAAAGAACCCTTGTAGCAAGCTTGTGGTCCGTAGGTGATCGGCTACAAGGCTAAATTCTCCGCCCTTTTCGATTTCACCCTACTTTTCCAGTGGCAGTCAGAATTTCCAGTCCCATGGCCCTTTCCATACCCNGAAGTGATTATTTTTAAACAATATTAAATCAATCAATCAATATACTCTATTGTCCTAATGGCGTTGTTCTGTTTTGGCTGGGAACGGGCAAGTGTGCGTGTGAACTTGATGTAAAAAAATAAGATAAACCATGGTCCAAATTGAAAGCAAAACTGTGTAAAACAAAAACTTGAACAGCCAGGGAAGTACTGAAGCAAGTGACTATGTAATCACTTATCTAGGCGCATGGTTTTAGAGCTTTTCTAATAGAAAGCCTATTATTTTATACCATGAATCATCAAACTGAAAATGCATACCTTTGGAAACTCATGTAAACTATCTCTTAATATACATGTAGTCAAGCATTTTTTTTGTAAATTTGAAAGTCAATTTTCTATTTGGAACAATGAATATTTCTGATGCCCTTGATATTATTCTGGAAAATAGGATGTTTCAGCCAGTACTGTTCTCACATAAAAAGCAACTGTTCTTAGGGTCTGAAACGCCTAAGGCCAAAAATAAAATATTGTTTGTTTCCCCTCCCGCGACCGACCCGCTAAAATTGCAGCTACCCAAAAAATTTTATCTGCCACTGCTGTTCAATTTTTAGTGTTCGTCATGAACACTTAAGCTGTCGGTCCAGCTTGAATTGGATAAAAATAGATGTTGCATGGCGGGAAACTTTTAAACAGGTTAAAAATCTCCTTATAAAATTGTAAATAATACAGTAAAATTACTGAATAATCTGGTAGAACGTTACATACTATTGTCCTGAAATGGTAAAAATGTTTGAACACAGCTGTAAAGTGGGAATCGAGGTGCTTAAAGGCTTTAAAGTGATGGCCGATTGAAACTAAAAAGGAGGTGTCGAATAGGCTTGAGTATACAGTACGAGACGTTTATAATACACCCAAACCAATTTCAATTACCACTTCGCTTTTATTAAACTTATTAAATTTCCTGCATTGAGAAATTAAACGATTATCGAGTACATTAAAACGAAAAAGGGCCTATTTGTTTCACGTGTAGGAATATGAAAAATAAAAAAAAATATCGAAGTTTCTTTATGAAAGTTGTTGCACATACCTGTCAACTTTCACGATTTTAACCTCCTGTCACGACCGTGAAACAAAAATTTGGCATAAAACACGATTTTGAAGAAATTCACATGAAAAAATGTTGGTTTACACGATTTTGGCTGAAGGGAGATAATCTATATTCTCGAAAGGGAGTTAACCATAATCTCGATATTAGCCAATCAGAATCGGGTTTACATCGATCTCACGCGGTATTCGCGTGAAAAACAGCTGATTGGATCCGGCATGTAAATAATCGTAAATATGACGAGTTTGGTTGACTTTTTNCATCTTTGGGGGTAGGTCAGCATCCAGGCAAAATTAGGTCACTTTTCCGTTTATGTCGGAATTCAGGTCTCCATAACTGTATATGGTAAGATCATTTAGCCTTTGTATAAGGGATAGTAAATGAGCACCCTGGCGAAATTGGGTTTCTGTGTCCATGTACCATAACTAGGCGAACTTTGTAATCGTTGATTACCTATGTTTTTGTAAATTTGAAAGTCAATTTTCTATTTGGAACAATGAATATTTCTGATGCCCATGATATTATTCTGGAAAATAGGATGTTTCAGCCAGTACTGTTCTCAGATAAAAAGCAACTGTTCTTAGGGTCTGAAACGCCTATTGCTCATTTGTATAATCACTTATATAAGTGATAATTTAGAAAAAATTTCTTAAAGAAGAGATTAATAGTAAATTATTCCCTGTAGTAGTCTGGCCTATAATTATTGAAAACAAAATTATCAAAGATATGATCAAATCAATATCCATCTTTAAAACATGAAAACTTTTAGGGCTGTTCCAGCAAATTATACAGCGGACGGAGGGAAGGCACCTGAAAATTGTCATGCATGTTCACCCACAGATGCATAATAGGATTTTTTTTTTTGCTTGTGAATTAAGAGAGACAACTCTTATTTTCCATATTTTAGTATATTTTAGTCACTGCTAAAGGTGATTGAATGATCGCTTGTTTTATAAACTTTTATTGCTTTCCCTGACTGTTGAATGCAGAGTTTGTGAAAAACATTAATCAAGTAAATTTATAATTTGTCCTAAAAATGTTCACATTCAGTGTACAACTGTACATGGTAAAATATCTAATCTCATTATCTGGCATAATTTTGATTGTAGGTCTGCTCCCAGACAAAATTAGGTTACTTTGACAATGTGAAATAATGAATTGAACTTAATCGTTGCATTGATTACCTATGTTTTATGCTGAAAAGGAATTTGTTTGTATTACTTTGTAAATGTGTATTTCATATTCAATTTAATTTGTGCAATATGTACATGGTATAACTTAAATGATAACCATCATCCACTGAGTAAATCATTAATTAACTAAGGATGACTGATACCTGAAACATATCGAAATAATATTACATTAATTAAATGATTAGTTATCTCTTCCCCCGGGGACAAGTTTTTTAGGCACTAATAAAACTTAGAAGCTCTGTATAAATCAGATATCAAATTACGGAATGTTTCATATCACTGTTGTACATCAGTCACTAGTAATTAAAGATCAATTGAACTGTCCATTAATCAGGTATTCTCTGCAGAATCCATGGAATCCTGTCTAGTATTGCGACGTGGTCTTCCAGGCGTCAACAACTCTTTCTTTCCAGTTGCATTGTGCGGCTGAAGACGAGCTAGATCACGGGGTAAACGTGTGACCTTCGGTTTGTCTTCATGTTCTGTCGGAGGAGCAACTTCGTCCTTGTCCTTCAATAGTCGTCTTGGTGATAAACGTGACTTAGCTGTTTTTGATTTTGGAGTCAGCTCCGCAGGTGAGACCTCTCCAGAAATAGCTGGTGAACCATGGTTAACAGATGGTATAACAGAAGAGTCATCCCTCCTAGGAGTCACATGTGAAGGTTGTGGTGTGCTACATTTCAATGGATTTAGAGTCAATGTTTTCTGAGGCGAGGACGAACAATCTATAACAGTCTTTTCTGAAGGCTGTGGCATTCTCGGCATCGTTTCAATCGCACTGGGTGAATTGCTGTAAAAAGGGGTAAATTTCCTCAGATGTTGGCGATTTCTTAGCATAACCCTTCCTGTGCCATCTACACGTACAACATACATGGTATTGGCGGACCTCAACAACAACTCCTGTGCGTTCCCATCTCCTTGGGTGGTTACCCATTAAATTTTGGATATACACATGGTCTCCAACCTGCAGTGGTGGTAGCTGATGGGTAATGCTCATTCCATCTTTCATGCTCTCTCGAATGGCGTTTGGCAAGAGCTAACTCTCTACTTGACATCAGTTCCTTCCATGTATCATGAGGCCAATATCTACCCATTACGATTGGTATGGCATCTCTGATGGGGCGCCCAAACAGGATCAAGGCTTGGGATGCCTTCATCTCTGTATCAATAGAGTTCCGGTATATAAGTAACGCTCTCTGAAACTTATCCACATCTAAGGAACCATTCGTCGTGATGTTGTACGCAAGCATACGTTTTACAGTCTTCATAGCAACTTCAGCTCTGCAGTTGGCATGTGGGTTTGCTACTGATGAGATTCTATGTCTGACTCCCCAGGCTTTCAGGAATTCCTGTGTCTTTCCAGCTGTATACTGGGGACCTCCATCTGATGTTGACTCCTCTGCAGGGATACCAAATGTGGCAAAAGTCTCATGAAGGTGCTTCACCAGTCCATCCGCTCCAGACTCCGATCTGTATACCATGGGCCAGTTGGAGTACCTGTCCACAATGACAACATAATGTCACTGCAAATCTTCTGGAAAGGGTATTCAGGAGGAACTATATCAGTAGGTGGCTGCATGGGGTTTGACTTAGCCATATGGTGACAATGTCCACACTGGTCCCTCGTTCTGGCAATATCCACTGTGATATCTGGCCAATACACTGAGTCCATGGCTCTGGCACGCATCAAAGAGACGCCTTGGTGTGCTGCATGAATTGCATTGAGTACTGGTTTACGTAAGGCAGGTGGAATGACTATATGCTGTCCCAAGAGAACCACACCATCAACAGAGGATAGACTAGCAGAAAAACGATGAAATGGGCTTAACTCCAGTGGTATATCTTTATAATCCTCTGGGAACCCTTCTTGTCAAGTACCTAACCTGTATGAGTTATAACAGAATAATAACATGCATGTGTCAGGGTTAATTCTAGGATTTTGAAAGCTTTAGTCACTTTTTCGGAGAGCGACAGTCACTCTTTAAAGCTCTATCTATGTTTTAAAGATAAAGACTAAAACAGTGCAAAAGGGAAGATATATAGGAACATTTCAGATCATGTAACTTTTGAGATCTTTTTTTAATGAGCTCCTTCTAATAACCAGTTCTCATTTGAACATCAACTTTTGATAGAAAAAATATATAGAATGAAATTAATTGGGAATATAAAGAGAATTTTTCAATCGAATTGTGTTCATTTTTTTACAGGTTAAAACAAGTACAAGTATCCCTCTCCCCCTTTTCCTTGATGCTCTTTTCGTATGCTGTGTATCATAGCAACGTATTATTTACAGTCCTCTGCTTTGTTGTTGAGCTTATGTAAGCAATTCTTTGAAATAATATTTCATGTTTATTATCAGTGGTTGTGTTTTACGTCAAAATTTAGTTGGAATTCTCTTCAATGGCAAAATGAAAGTTGAGAGGAAATCACAAAGAAGTTGTAATTTTGAACAAAGTCGGAAACGACTATGTACCAGTATTTCAATCAAAATAAAATTGGAAAGGCTGTACAAAGCAAGAGAATTTGTTGGAAATTCATTTAATTTAAATTAGGTCTGAGACAAACTTAACAAACATTGGTCTTATGTATTGGGAGTAATTTATTCGTACACCTGTAAGCCATTTATCTATGCACATGCACAATCGATATGTTGTGGATAGAAATGAAAGTAGGACCGGCAAAATACTCTGTTGAAATTTAAAACTTTAAGCAATAATAACTCAAAATATTATCATTTCATGGCTTCCCGATAATTAAATTATATTTAATAATTGTACCTGATTGGTGATTTGACAACTACATGTACTGTATGTTTAATTACCTGATTATTATCGGATTAGCATTTTACCTATAACAACATCACCCTTGCAATTGATTAATTGGCTTGGTGTAGTAAACTTGTCACAAGTATGGCACTGAATATAATTTCTAAATATTTTAAGGAGGAAAAGTTTACAATGAAAAAATTTAAGTGACGAAAGTAGTTCAGAAAACCTTCGTCATTTTGAAAACTGTTTCGTAAAATATGAAAGTGACGAGCGCTAGAAAAATCACTATGTGTTATTACAGATGTTGTTTTGAGTTATCTGCTCTTTATTCCTAATTCTGTAATAACATATGTATGTAGCAACCTAAAATATATTACCTTTTTTTGGTCACTTGGGAATTGCTTAGACCTTTGCGCAGAAACTAATTATTTAGCCTGGATAAATCTGTTTTCAATTAAGTTAAAACACTTTTGATTAACCATGGTTAATCAGTGAGAACAGGCTATTAAATGATATAACTTTAGTTGTAATACAAATGTAATAACAACAATGAACAATGCTTAGTTATTACAGGCACATGACTTAAATATTTATTAGTTTATTAGACACTTGGGAATTATTAAGAAACTTGCGCAGAACCTATTGATATGCTTTGATTTTCATACATTACTATAAATAAAAATGTAATTTGATTAGGCATTATTCTGGTCTGAGGAAAACACTTTTAACATTTTAAGTGATGCAGAGTAGCTGTAATAACACCCTTCTATTATTACAGGCATACTTTTCCTGTAATAACATATGTATATTTTGCAATATTGGCAAACTATGAAAAGTCCTATGATTTTAACTCCTAGCATGCTGATAGACAATAATGGCAATAATAAAATGGTATACATTTATAACAAAACTATGACTGCATAATGCCTATTTGAAGCATGTAACATACATATGTTATCAATTTTTTCCCTTAGTAATAACACATGCATGTTATTTTTCTATAATAACTCATACAGGTTAGGTACTTGACTGCTGAAGGAGGCTAACATACATATGACATATGTAGGATCTGATGCTGTGGCTTCACGTACCATATCCCAGGTTACAACCGTGATGTTGGTATTTAATGCAGTTGTAGCGGCAGCAACTGTGGAGATATCATCAGCTTGATCTCGATCCTCAGTAGATAGGCCGAAACTGGTGAGTGTATCACAACAACTGGCAGAGCGACTGTCAAGGGACATGCTATTGTGGCATCACCAGGTAATACCAGTCGATCGGGGGGGGATGAGGAGACGTCTGTTACCTATCTCAGTGAGTGATCGGTCGTTCAGTATCTGGAGTAGTGGTTTATGGTCAGTGGCGACGATAAGATCTTCGCATCCGAGCACATAGTATCTTGTCTGGTGGTGTGCATACACAACAGCCAAGGCCTCTCCTACTTTCTGCTGGGTGGGTGAATCTACTGCCAACCAAACAAAGCTTCCATCCATCATTACAGCATGCTGGGGTCTTACTGGCACAGCTGCAATACTTCTGCATCATGAAGAAGCCAATACCATCAATGGACCAGTCTGTGGCTAGACAGGTCATGCGTGCTGGGTCGAACAGACGAACACCTTTTTAGTTCGCCTCAACGAAGTTGAGGGGGACTGTTGGAGTACCCCCGGCGTCTTCGTCCGCGTCCGCAATTAGGTATATATCTTGGTAACTATGAAGGGTAGGGTCATCAAACTTTGTGTACAGATGCATCTTGGGCGAACTCACAGCCTCCACGAAAATGAGGTCTCTTTGACCTATATTTTCCGCTTGGCTGGCTTTCATTTAATTTTAGGTCCGAGTTGATATCTCAGTAACTGTACATGGTAGGATCATCTAACCTTGCATGTGCATGCATCTTTGGGGGTAGGTCAGCATCCAGGCAAAATTAGGTCACTTTGACCTATATTTTCCG
>MJUU01065994.1:0-10005 GCA_002080025.1 Modiolus philippinarum
TTGGTAGACTGTCATTTGACTAAGAAAATTGGTTACATTTGAAATAACAGATACTGTGTCTTTGTCCGGTGCTGCTCCGTCAGCTAGTTTATCTACTTTAAACTTGATTAAAAAATACCCAATATACCAGTCATAAAACGAAGCCTTATCATTTATGCTAAATTTGTAGTCCGTTTTTGTTTGTTGATGAGCATTTTGTGGAGACACTATAGGAGTATCTAGTAAAAAGTTACAATACTCATATCTATCACAGAACTGTGTTCCTCTAAACATTTTTTATTACTGGATTATTATTTTTATTTCTTATATAAAAATGATAGAGTTTATAATCAGTGTCTTAAACAGGTTAAACAAGAGTCTTGAGCGTTGGAAAAAGAGTAAAACCTATAAGATTTTTGTTTTACTTATGAGATGCTTAAACCGCAAGCAACGTAAAAAATGTGAGTGAACTAAGAATCTAGCCCGTTTTACCCGTCTCAACTGTAGTGAATAACGAAACTTACATGTTTGCTTATTTTCGTTAGTCCCGTAGATAGTAGTTAACTATGGGGAAAAGCCGTAGGTTTTCAAAAAACGTTTTTTGAAAACCTACGGCTTTTCCCCATAGTTAACTACTATTGTAAGTCCCAGCACTGGGTACTAGGTTGATGAATACCCTGGGGACCAACAGTCCTTCAGCAGAAACATCGGTTCCGTAGTAATAAATAACAAAAAACTGAAGTTACTGTGAATTTACTGTGAATTTAGCATCTGCATTTCGTCAACGTATGTCTTATGTAAGTGCGGATCAAATCAAATCAATTGTTAATTCATGAATACACTATGAATACACTACAAGCTAAGAATGAAACCACTGCTACAGTACTTCTATACTGTCATCTTGAAGGGCTCTATTGTGAAGTTCGCAAGAAACAAATTTTCATCCATGATAGCTATTTTTTTTCAGGTGTGTGCTTTTATGGTAAAACAGCTGAAAGAGTTCTAAATATTTTAGTTTCTGGAAAATACAGATACTTCATACATGATGGTAAGTTTTGTCAAACCCTTTTAGTTTACGGAGTATCTGTTAACATAAAAAGAATGAAAATCTTAGTTACTGAAAGAGAAAAAATATGATAAATGAACCCTGGTAAGAATTTGATTGTTGCGTTTTGAAGACTCTCCATTCGTTCAAGCTATAATTTAATGGATAAATCTTTGTCATTTCTTAAACGTTTGGAGTTAAAAAAAACGAGTTTTCAAATTTGCATGATAAAACAGATTAGACAATGGTTTATGATTGTGAACTGAAAGTAGCAGTATGCCTCCATCTACATCTCTGTTGGATCTTGTATGCCAAGTAATTTGCAGATTTGAATTTTACTGATGTGTAGGAGGCCAAAGTTAAATTTCGTTTCCACAATACCCTTTAAATGAACACAAAGTTTAAAAAATATTGTTTTAATTGTGTTGCTATTGATATATTTGCCTTGATATTTCATAAGCGAATTTACTCCACATTTTGGAATTTCTCGAATCACGGTGAGTATACTATACTTTTTACTGTTACTTATAAATAAGAGTTTTTGTTTTACATGTCGGAATATTGATGTTCCCTGAAAAGGTCACCTGGTTAAGTAAAAACTCTGCATTAGTAATCTAAAAAGCAAATGGCGTGCAATGTTCGTCAAACAACAACCAAAGCAAAATAAAAAAAAGAGAAGAAGTCAAATCGTAAATTACATATCCAAAAACACAGCAATTCAATGAGACGATTCATACAGAAATATTTATGATATTTAGGATAAGCTTAAAACATAATTACTTTCCTATCACTTGTAAACGCCTTTCCCTCAACTCTGTTCGATAATTTTGTTATTATCCCCATTTAGTTATCATGGTTTCCTGATTACCAGGACTATGGTGACTTCATAGAATAAGTAATTGAGAGCTTCCTATCAGACTTTGTCATATTCTGTGTTCGATTATTATTTTGAACAATCATGTTAAACTATTAGCGTCATCGATCAGTCACGTGACTAAAGTGGCTAGCTACCTGTGGATTTTCGTATTTAATACATAGAAATATAACGATAGCTTGTAAAAAATAGAAAATACCAACATTTGAAATTGCGTTCTTTAAAATGTACAACTATGTGCTTATTCTACATAAATTTCTCTTTCTTTCGGTATAATTTGTTGGAGAATCGGAGGAGGTTTAGTCTCGACAAAATTGATTCAAAAATTTCACATATTTTCACAAGTATTCCCTATTTAAGGCATTGTAATTATCGTATTTTTTGTGAAGTGTCCCCTTTTTAGAACTTAATTACGAGAGAACTAATATACTTTTCTAATTTGTACAACTATATGGTGAAAATAGATAAAATAGGCTATCCGTTGGTGTAATTCTTTTCACTTAAGATAAAGATCTTATCTCGTCAAAATCGATTTGAAAATCGGCATTTTCACTAATTCTACACCAGACACCCGACAATATGGCGGCAGCTAGATTGTGATGTCCCAACAACATTAACTCTCATTCATATTTTGTTTGTCAATATTTTAAAATACAAATACTTTTCAAATGAACAATTTACACTATTCAAAATACACAAAAAATCTAAAAAAAAAATGATCAGAGCAGACTGATTATGGTTCAATTATATTATTACCCTTTGTCAGCTACCCCTGATGTTGATTGTGTCAATAAACAATTTTCACCTGTGATACCTGTGGCTTAATAACGTAAGAAATCGCATGATGATGATATGCATCCTGTGTGTAACAAATTTGTGTGTTGTGTAGTCAACGACTCCGATAAATTGTATTTTATAGCAAGGATGTATATGCTAGTCTTTGTTTGAAGCATTCGCTTATTTTCGTTACGTGTATTCCCAATTATCATTTTATAATGCTTTAGATTGGTCATTCTTTTATTTTTTACATTTTATTGGCCTTATGTAACATTTAAAAATATTTTTAAGTATACACATGATATAATATATCATGAAAATCACTGTCGTTTACTCGTTAAATCATACACAGGTACCAGTACAATTCAAGTTAACCAGTTCGCATGACTGACAGAGTTACATTTCCTAAAAAAGTCGGTAATAACTTAGTATGTCCTTTGCTGAAGTAAGTGAGAACCGAACCAACTGTCCAAAAAGAACAATGGCAACACCGTAAACCCCAAGAAACAAAAACACATGAGTACGGCACAGAAATAAAACAATAGAGACAAATATACAGATGAACACTAAGGACCCAATGTAAGCCATGGGTGAGATCAGATGTACCAGTAGAGTAAGCATCTCGTCTTTCTTATAAGACATATGATGTGTTGAACATGTGAATACCGGTTACCAAATCATGTGAATACCGGTTACCAAATCCAGTATAGTAAAAAGAATTTAGCTGTTAAAGGGAAAGATTTGTTGTCATCTGGGAAACAAATATCCAATAGCGGTCAACAAGATCATGATGTTGACCGTAAAACTTATATTATGATGAATTTAAGTTATTGGAAACCTACACTTGTTTAAGAAGCCTATTTGTGGGCAACCGAACTCTATCAAGGTAGTCACTGTATCGACCACAGTTCCACATTAATATACATAGGTACAAGATAACATTTCAGGGATGAAACCTTGCATGAATTTGGCATAAATTAGATGAGATCTGATAAATAAAAAATACCGAAGATACTGTGAATTTAGTTTCTGAATATGCGCATTTCGACAACTATGTCTCTTCAGTGCAGATAAAATCAAAACATTTGGAAACCCATACACAGAAATATGTGTAAAAGCTGATAGAGAACAATTACCAACATGATATAAAAATTGAAGCCAAAATCATCTAAGACAGAGCTATGCATGGAATGTATATTCATTTGACAACTCATTCAACAACTACTAGGACAACTGAACAAACTAGATACCGGTATATGTTGCGCAATAAATGCACAATACAGTTGGCACATCTCTTTTAGAATATATTTACTGAGGTATACAGTTCCATTGAATAGTGAATTTTGCATGTGACAACTCTTTGTATTTAAGGCAAAAACAAGATAAAACAAATAAGGGATTGCTCAGATTTGAATCCGAAACGTCACAAGAGTGGTGTATACAGAGTCCGAGATGACACCGACGGATTTAATGTTTACTGTGAAGTAAGAAGTGACGGTGGTTGGACTGTAAGTAAACGTCAATGTTACACTCAAGCTGACGAAATGCACTGTTTTTTAAGTGTCAAAGAAGCGGAATTATATTTTTGCTGTCTGATTTGTCATAAGATTTGAAAATTTTATTTGTTAAAAGCAAGTTTTTAGGTGGTTGTTTGGCTACTTACCGACCTGAAGAGAAATTAAAATAATCAATATACCCTGATATTGAGGTTGAATATTTTAGAAATAAATGCTGTAAAAGTAATGATATTCAGTCATGATTGAGGATTTATACATTATATTAGTGACAAAATGAAAAAAAAATTGCCTTGCGTTTTGTAGAAATTTACTGTTTTAATCAAAATTCTAACCCCATAAATATACTTCGGCTTCATTCCGTGTATGGCACTAGGTGGATGTCCTTGGCCTCCTATTTCGATATTTTTGGTATTGAGTACTTCTCTTTTGACTTTTTTGGATTATGGCTTTCCATATTGTTTCATTTTAATCAGAGGTTACTCCTTGAAACACGTGTACAGCATAACAAATTTCCCATTTTTATGCAACTTAGGTATTGATTGAATATTGATTGTTTTGAAACTTCAGATGTTGATAGTTTTCTGAAAAGTTTAACGGAGTACGAGCCTCAGATTTCAGAAGCATTCTATATTCTCGGGTTTTATCCATTCAAACAGTGCTAAAATTTTTTGCATATGGATCACATTTTCTTGGTCATAAGTCACTTTAAAATACATAAAATAGACTGTGTATAAAAATTTAATCAACTTCTAATTATAATTTCATATATTTGAAGGCCTTTAAACATCTTATGGAAATCGAAGGAAAACTCTAGAGAAATCTGTTTCCCGCCAAAATTTTGACGTCTTATATCTCAAAAATCCCTACATGGATTTTGAAAATTTTTTGCTCAAGTTGTTCCATTAGCAGTGCTCTTCAAAACAAAAGGTCAGAATTTTAATTCTAATTACAAAATTTCTGACACTCGTACTCCCTTAAGGGAGTACGAGCCTCAGATTTCAGAAGCATTCTATATCCTGGAGTTTTATCTATTCAAACAGTGGTGTTTTTTTTTTTTTTTTTTTTTTNGCACATGGATCACATTTTCTTGGTCATAAGTCACTCTAAAATACATAAAATAGACTGTGTATAAAATTTAATCAACTTCCAATTATAATTTCATATATTTAAAGGCCTATAAACATCTTATGCAAATTGAAGGAAAACTCTAGAGAGATCTGTTTCCCGCCAAAATTTTGACGTCTTATGTCTCAAAAATTCCTACATGGATTTTCAAAATTTTTTGCTCAAGTTGTTCCATTAGATGTGCCTTTTAAGGCAAAAAGTCAGAATTTTAATTCTAATTGCAAGATTTTTGAGACTCGTACTCCCATAAGGGCTTGTACCTATAAGTTGTTAAATAGATTACAGTTGTTCCAACGAAGAGTCTCTTTGTAAACTTGAGGAAGTACGAGTGTCACAACTTTTGTAATTAGAATTAAAATGCTGATCCTTTGTTTTGGAGAATTTTGCTAATAGAACATGAGCAAAAAATCTTGAAAATCCATGTAAGAATTTATTAGATATAAAACGTCAAAATTTTGCGGGAAACAATCTCTAGTGTTTTCCTCCAATTTCCATTAGCTATTTATATGCCTTAAAATATATGAAAATATAATTGGAAGTTTATAAAATTTTATACATAGTCTATTTTATTCATTTCAAAGTGACTAATGACCAAGAAAATATGATACATGTGCAAAAAATTTAACCCTATTTAAATGGACAAAACCCGAGGATATCAAATGCTTCTGAAATCTGACGCTCATACTCCCTTAAATTTACTCACTCAGCAATTATTTTTATTATTTATAAAATAGAATATCATTCTTATTTTAAACCTTTTTTTAACCTTTAACATGCGAATTTTTATGTAAGTTTGCCCCTGGGTTCTCTTTTGAGGCATTGTCTATTGACTCATTCTATATATCTATAATCCTTTTGGATTATGGCTTTCCATTTATTTGATTTTAATGCTGCTGATGAGAGGTTACTCCTTGAAACACGTGTACAGCATAACGAAATTTACAGATTTTATGCAACGGTATTTTTTGTATTTCAAATGTGTTTATATAAAACTGTATTCAACTCGAAATCTGAAAAGTAGCAAGTACAAGAAATATATTTTTAATTTGTGAAGGGTACATTTAGATCTATCGTTACTTGGACATGATTTGCTTAGAAGCATTTAACATATACATCTAGCGTCAAATAATCTATGATCAACATTGGTTTGTTTAAAACCTAAATTTAAAAACTATTTTAATATATTGATATATAAGTATACCATAATATAAGACTTATTTTAACGAATCGTACCTGGTCTCACCATGGTTTTTAATTGGGTCCGTGTTGTTCATCTTTGTATGTACGTGTGTGTGTTCATATTTCTTTTCTGTGCCGTACTCATGTGATGTCTGTGTTTCCAATGTTGCCATTGTCCTTGGATTACTCGTTTTTAGACTGGCTGTTTGGTTCCCATTCACTTCCATTTAAGTGTTGCTAAACATTTTCAATCCTTAAGCATTTTTACCTTACTGCCGATACCTTGACGTATTACAATATTAAAAATGCCATCTCTTTTTAATTCACGTATTTGTTTTTTGGTAAGTTTTTGTATTCACAGAAGATAACATTTTATTTTTTTATAATATTTCAGGTCATACAAAAAAGATTTAATGGGAAGATAAACTTTTATAGAAATTGGGGTGAATATCAAAAAGGTTTTGGGAATCTTCAAAAAGAGTTTTGGTTAGGTAAGTATGCTTTTTATAATACACATATACCTATACTTATTGACATTGTTTATTCTGGACAATGTATATTTAGTGTATTTAAATATCATATATATTTTACAAGGCTAAGAAACAGGTTGACATGCTAGACTTAGGTAGAGCCTGCTCTGTGTCGAGTACAAAGACGTTTAATTTCTTAAAACACTTACAGTTACTGTGAAAGTTTCGTGGTTCGCTAACACAACGAAATTACGGTCTCAATGAAATGCATTTTTACCTAGAGTTTTAATGCAAAAATTTTGAAACCACGAATTTAAGTACTCATGAAATAGTGATATTCATGAAAACCACGAAAATCGATGTTAAAGAATAAAAGTACTACCACAGTATTATTGTTATCATAAAGTACACAAGAAGCTACTTTTTAAAGAAATTATGATAAATAATTTTGTTGTTTCGATTAATATTTTTAAAGTTTCCATTAACATTTCTTTATTTTGTGCGGATGAACGATCATGTTCACGTTATAATCGTCAATACACAAGTGCGCCATGTAATATGTTACATTGAAAGGACAAGCATCCGATAACACTATTCCCTCTTTTCGTAAGCCGAGATCAACTCCGGGTCATGTTTTTGTAGGACGGTGTCTTTGATTTGAAGTTATTCCCCTTAGCTCCTTACAACATAACTTGTATGGAATAAATACGACTAACTTTTCAGTCAAATCAAAGATAATTCACGGAGGGTTCGAAATAACCATGTGTATTATTTTTATGGGTTCTTTTTTTAACCTTTCAAAATTTCGTTTTGTCTTTTTGGTCAGGTATACCGCATATGCCGAAAAATATTTAAAATGTCAATTTTCCCTCTGTTAAGCCTTTGTTGTGAAACCGTCCGAGAATGGAGATAACTGCTACAAAAATGGCTAAATTAATACATGGTCCTCGGCTTTCAAAAAAGGGAATTTATTATAAAGAATAAGTGACTAAACACCTTGGGTTATAACAATGTTTTGGACCGATACTTTAACTAACCAAAAACAATAAAAAGTGGGCGGAGCTTATATCGATATAGTGTACAGGACACAAGTTGCAGCTACAAGATATTCACAGGGCTTTTTGTGTGTAATATGAGTTTATCAACCAAATGAAAAAAATTATAATTAAAGAATTCTTCTATTACTAAATCACGATCTTGGGTTTCTACTCTAGGCTGCTTCCTTCGACATTTCACAAGGTCGCCACAATAGGGCGAACCGTCGAACAGAAAACTAATTCATTTTGTTTTTGTTGACGAGCAATGCACGATTATTTCTATTTTAGGCCAATATGTACACCAATCAGTGCCTCTTGCCAAGATATTGAAGTTAAATCCTTGCCCATGGAAATTGAATTTTAATATGTCATCGACTCGAGAAAAAAGCTAACGTCCCATAATTTTAATGTTTCGCAAATGACTTGCAAGGTAGTCTAGTGCGAAATTTTAAAATTAATTCCAGATTTTATGACAAGAACTTAATGATATAGGTTCAATTTTTTAAACGCCTATTTTGAAAGATTGTTGATATCTAAATTAAAAAATTCATTTTGTTTTTGTTGACAAGCAATGCGCAATTTTTTCTAATTTAGGCCAGTATGAACACCAATCAGTGCCTCTTGCCAAGATATTGAAGTTAAATCCTTGCCCATGGAAATTGAATTTTAATATGTCAACGACTCGAGAAAAAAGCTAACGTCCCATAATTTTAATGTTTCGCAAATGACTTGCAAGGTAGTCTAGTGCGAAATTTTAAAATTAATTCCAGATTTTATGACAAGAACTTAATGATATAGGTTCAATTTTTTAAACGCCTATTTTGAAAGATTGTTGATATTTAAATTAAAAGAATATATTTCCGTTGTTAAGTAAAAGTTCTTTCTTCCAAGATCGAATTTAATATATAGTTATAGAAATTTTAACTAGCTCCAGTTATTTTATGTGTGGGTAAATAATTTACATGAAACTATGGAAAGATATAGTTTAAATAATGTAACCGACTTTAGAATACGGGACTTTCGAAATAGGAACTCTCGTGTAATTGAGTGCGGAAACGATCATCTTAAATACATGTAAGACGGAGTGACTGGAATGAAATAAATATATATCACATAAAAACAAAATGTTTATGAAATAGAAGTGTATACTTATAATTGCTCCTTCATGACAATTCTTTAACTAAATTTTAATTGACCAAAAACAATTAACCTAAAGGGCCACAACAGAATCAACATAAACCACCATTAGCTCAAATGTATTCATTAATTAGTGACTCCCTCTCAATGTATTGATGTGTTGATTTTTTTCGTATAGTATCAGAACTTTATTTCGGATTGAACACGACTCAGAAGTCCCGTGTTGATATTCGTTTAATGAGTAGTTATGTGCGAATCTTTTCAAAATCAGCATAAGAAAATCTGGTGAAAATCAACCTAATGTGTGGGGTACAAGAAGGTCAGCCATAACACTAATTGGTCCTTGTCTGACAGCTCTGTTTTTTTCCGGTTTTACACAATGTCACACTGGCAGTTGAAAAACCAGAGGCTCCCAGGAGCCTGTATCGCTCACCTGGCTTTAAGTTGCCACAATCAAGGACATTGTAAGTTATAAAGTTGATCTTCAGTTTCTCAAACTTTTGTAGCTCAAACACCTCCAATATCTTGAACTGTTTTTAGAGTCTGATGATGTTTTACTATATTTCTTTGTGGGGCTTTTTTGACAAAAAACGTTCTCGCTAAGAACCACTTTCGACACCAGTTTTGAAGTCAAAAGGTCATTTTGTGAATTGCAGTCAACAAACAATTTTCAACATCGGTTTTGAAGTCGCAACATCAAAATCTACTTGGAAATCAAATTTAATTTAAATCGGACAATGTTGAATTTTCCCGCCTTTTTGGCGGTCATTTTTAAAATGGCGGTCAACGAACAATTTTCAACACCGGATTTGAAGTCGCAACATCAATATCTATTTGGAAACCAAATGTCATTGAAATCGGACAA
>MJUU01065995.1:485-23667 GCA_002080025.1 Modiolus philippinarum
TGTGGACTTACTCCTTTATGGTAACAGAACCTATTCTATTGACTTGAATATACAAATATTTGAATATGTTCAAAAATACATTAATGACACTCACAGATTTGCTTAAAGTTATTTTTGCTGTGTTTGTTTATTTTGCATGATTTATTTGCTTTTTTGTATGTATAGTTAATTCATTTAGTTCTTTATTATTTTTCTTTTTTTTTTATCTTAAAAAAAAACAAATCTTGATGTTCCTTAATCATGGTGCCATTGCATGTCTTAAGGTATTTTCCTTTGAATGTGATATTATCATAATTTATGAAGAGAGTAACTTGTGATTCTATTCATGGTTTTCAAAAAGAACTTGATAATTGGGGGTTATTTTGCTGAATATTTTATTACTAGTTACTCAATTATTAAAACCCCCAATCTACTCTCAATATTTGTGATAAATATAAATTACTAAAGATTACCTTCTTTTCAAGTACTAACTTAATTTGTGATAAGGTTTTGATTACCTGATTCCTCGATACCTCCATGAGGAGCCTCACAAGTGTTCATCTTTGTAAAATTTCCTGCTTGTATTTATGTTTTTGTTTATATCTAAATTTGTATACCTTTTGCATGTATTATGGGAGAGGGCTTGTATAGGCTTTGCCTGTTGCCCAATCCTTTTCTTTAATGAATAAAATAAGTTTAAAATCAAATCTTTTATTTTCTTTCTCATCTTCTTTCTAATCGGTATCATAACTAAGAACCAACAGAAAAAAATGATAAAAATTTAAATGTTTAGAGCGAAATCTATGCCGTGACATATTCGCAAAGAGAGAAAGAAAAATGCTTAAGTTCATATTGTTGTGCTGTAAGACACAATCATGAATTAATTTGGAACTTTACTGTTGGAAAGCATAGGCAGTATTTTAAACGTTTCTTTCATGGGTCATGTGATCATTATATCACTTTTAGGAAGGAAAATTTACAAATTATAAAAATTTGCTTATAAAAATTTGAATTTAATGGAACTGATCAAATTTCTGTTATCTTGGACTTGTTATCTTGTTATCGGACTGGTTCTTTCAATACAGCTGACAATGAACTTGTGAATAAATGGGTCATTCAATACTACAGGGGTAACATTGAACTTGTGAATAAAGGGTTGAAAGCAATGTATGTGGTTTAAAATAAGGCAGATTGCACACCCTTTCTGTTAAGTGTCAGCTCGATCTTTTAGATAAATTGTAAGATTAAAGCCAATATTCCATATGGATGCGAAATATGGGTTGTGGAAACAAGAGGCTCTCAAGAGCCAGTATCGCTCACCTGGGCCATGGCTGACATGTACAGTCAAAATAATCCACATGTTTAAGGTAGTTCGATCCTAATAAAAATATCAGACAGAATTTTTTTCTTTTCAGATATTTTGTAGGTCTTTACCTATATGTTCCGAAAATAAAATAAAAATGATATGTCACCGATCATCTTTTCCTGTAATCAAGCTTTGAAAATCAGGCCAAATTCAGTATTTTTCAGCAATATTTACAAAGAATATATAGGGAACTGTGAGAACGTGCTTATTGTTTATCTTTCATATAAAATAAATATCAGACAGATGTTTTTTATTTTTTGATATTTCAGAGATATATACTTAAGCTATATGTTACGCTGAAAAAATCTACATGTCACCGTTCGATTAAGAAAGTTATTTGATATAGTTTACGTAATAGACAATATTTACGGGTAAAGGGAGCTAATTGGCGGGAAAGTGTATGTCAATCTATTCTGACGTCACAAGGAATAGGCCAATACAGGATTATTCCGGCTTGAAAATCAAGTCAATTCCGCATCCGATTCGTGTTACACAAATGCGCCAATCGAATGCGCCGTGTATTAGTGTCGATCTACCTTAAGGGCATTATTTTTTCAAATTGGTTAAAAGACATTGATGTTATATTATCTTAAGTAAAACATGTTCCCCACTGGAAGCTATTTTGTATGGGGTGCAGCTTTACTGTCATCTTTGATTAAATGGCATTATTTTAGGACCACTGAGTCTAATTTTGGTTCCAATTGGCTATATATTTTCAGTGCAGAAGATCTTTGAATGCTTTCCGATAGGTTTCAGGGTTTAACTATATTCCCCACTAGGCCATCTTGAATGCGATACAGGCATGCCGGGCAAATTCTTCGAACAGGAACAAATATGGACCATTGTGACCAAGAATGTCTTTATAATTGGCCAAGTTCTTTCAGAGGAGGAGAAGATCTTTGAATGTTTCCCATAAGATCCATTGTTAAAACTATGTATCTACTGGCGGTCATCTTGGATATAGCGTAGACCTTAAAAACAACTTCTTTGCGGGGGACCATCAAAGGACTATTGCAACCAAGTTTTGTTTCAATTGGGTCAGTTGTTTCAGAGAAGATCTCTGAATATCCAATGTAAAAACTATGTTCCCCGCTGCCGGTCATCTTGGATATAACTCAGACCTGAAAACAGCTTTTTGCAGGGGACCATCTAAATACTATTGTGGCCAAGTTTTGTACCAATTTGCTCAGCAGTTTCAGAGAAGAAGATCTTTGAATGTGTTTCCAAATAGGGTCCAATGTTAAAACTATGTTTCCCGCTGGAGTCCATCTTTGATATCACGTTGGTCGAAAAACACCTTTTTTGCAAGGGACCACCCAGGACTACTGTGGCCAAGTTTGGTTCCAATTGGCCAAGTAGTTTCAGAGATCTTTGAATGTCTTTCCCATAGGGTCCAATATTAAATCTTTGTTCTCCACTGGCGGCCAAGTTGGATACAGCGGAAACCTGAAAACACCTTTTAAGTAAGAAACTACCAAGGACTATTGTGGCCAAGTTTGGTTCCAATTGGCCCAGTAGTTTCAGAAGAGAAGATCTTTGAATGTGTTCTCCCAAAGGGACCAATGTTAAAACTGTTCCCCGATGGCCGCTATCTTGAATATATCGCGAACCTGAAAATCTCTTTTTATTTGTAAGGGAGCATCCAAGGACTATTGTAACCAAGTTTGGTGCCAATTGGCTTAGTTGTTTCAGAGATGAAGATCTTTGAATGTTTTCCTATATGTCCAATGTTTAAACTATGTTTCCCGCTAGCGGCCACCTTGGATATCGTGCGGACCTGAAAAACACCTTTTTTGTAAGGTACCACCATAGGACTATTGTGGCCAAGTTTGGTGCCAATCGGCTTAGTAGTTTCAGAGAAGATCTTTGAATGTGTTTTTCCAAAGGGGCCAATGTTAAAACTATGTTTTCCCGCTTTGGCCATCTTAGATATAGCGTAGACTTGAAAAACACATTTTTGTAAGGTACCACCAAACGACTATTTTGGCCCAGTTTGGTGCCAATTGGCTCAGTAGTTTCAGGAGAGAAGATCTTTGAATGTGTTTTCCCATAGGGTATAATGTTAAAACTTTGTTAAAACTTTGTTTCCCGATGGTGGACATCTTTGATATAGCGCGGACCTGAAAAACACCTTTTTGTAAGATACCACTCACGGACTATTTTGGCCAAAATTGGTTCCAATTGGCCCAGCAGTTTCCGAGGAGAAGATCTTTGAATGAAAAATTTACGCCGGACGACGGCCGCAAAGTGATGGCAAAAGCTCACACTTACATTAAACAGTAAGAGCATATCAATTAAAGCGTACAATGAGAGGAGTCTGATGAAAAATAAATATTTCACATATTTCTAATAATTGCAATTTTGGCCACTTTGACCCCTTATAGCCTGAAAACGGTAAGGGCTACATCCATCAAAAAATCCATCAAAATCTGATGTAAAATAAAAAGAATTCACATATTTCTAAAAATTGCAATTCTGGTCCCTTTAAGCACTTATAGCTCAGAAACGGCCGAATCTGTTGACATACTACGGATGCCTACAATGAGAGGAATCTAAAGAAAAGAAATCCTATTGAAATCAAAAGAAAAATCCGCATGTTTGCAAGTTTGGTCCCGTTGGGCTCTTCATACGTTAGAAAAGAAACAAGTTATATAAAATCTGATGGTGCAGCTCTATGTTATTTTTTCATAAGGAATCCATAAGGAATCCATTGCAAATAACTGCATCAAAATCGGACTAAAATTAAAATTTTTTAATATTCGCCCCTTTTAGGCCCCATTTTTCTCGTGAACAGTACATACCACGTGAATTCCGTTGGAAAATTTCGTTTGTACAGGACATGTCATAGATGATTACTATAAAGTTTCAAACCAATCCCTCCAGTAGTTTCAGAGGAGAAGATTTTTGAAAGTGAGCTAACGACGGACGGACAGACGGACGACGGACGCCGGACGCAAAGTGATGGCAAAAGCTCACCCTGGCATAGCCAGGTGAGCTAAAAATGAAATTTTTGAAATTCGCCCCTTTTGGGCCCCATTTATCTCGTGAACGGTACATGCCACGTGAAATCCGTTGGCATACTCCAAATTGGAAATTTTCTAAGGAGTTCATTGAAAGCAACCCCATCAAAATCCGATAAACAATAAAGATTCTACAGTCAAATATGTGAAAACAACCAATTTAACCCCTTTTGGCCCCTTTTTCTAAAACGGGCGGGGCCAGGAACATAAAATTATAGCCCGGGCTAAAGCATGTGCCAAGAAACATCATACTAAAATTTGAAAATGATCTGTTCACTGGAACCAAAGTTATGCTGTCCACAGACACAAAAATACCCAATTTTACCCCTTTTTCTGAAACGGGTGGGGCCATAACCCCGAAATTAAAACCCGGGATAGCCATTATGCCAAGAAACCATATACTGAAATTTGAAGATGATCCGTCCACTAGAAACAAAGTTATGCTGGCCACAGACGCCGACGCCGACGACTGCGCAATAACATAATACGACCGCAAAATTTTTGCGGTCGTATAAAAATTGTGTGATTTAAAATTTGATTTTTTCATTGAATATATTATTTGAAATCAAAACAATAATATATTAAAAAATCAATATAGCAAGACAGGCTTTTAAAAGACATATAAGCATTCAAAGTTTACAACATTACCCTCCTCCCCTCAAAAAAGTTGGCCGTCACTAGTACAAAAACCGGAAGTGATGTCACTAGCTGGGCTTGAAGCACAAAAACCAAATTACCATTATCATGTTACTGTATTCGGTCTTCACTTGAGTAAAACAGGAAGTTGTAAGTTGCACATGTCAAACCGGAAGTGGATCCTTTTTTGCCTTCTGTTAATCATAAATGCAAAGTACAAATTCTAATTTTGTGATATATTGTATAATAGTTCGACACGTGACCCCACAGGAGTGCGCCTCCGGGACCGAAAGTAGTGTGTATTCTTTAAGTCACCATTTTGACCGCAAGTGACCTTATATGCTGTATAAAGGTATATTTTGGATGATGTTGACTATATGAAGGAGTTCATATTTCTATGATTTTTTTTCTTGTTCCAAACTTCTTTGGAGGATCTTTAGAAAAGGGAAATCAACAACTTGTTCTGGGAGTTTTTCTATCACGTCTGCGTTAATTGTTTGAAGGGGGAGATAGCTTTTGCTGTTCTATGGTGATTTCCTTCTCCCCACAATTGTCGTGATTTATTCTATCCTTATTTCCCCTTTCTTATTCCTTTGTATGCTTTATTTACTTTTTTACAACTATATCTGTATTGTATTTAATTTTCACAGGTATTTCCCCCTTTTCCCTTATTATTTTCCTTTTTCTCACCTTATTTCAAGATTACAATTTTGGATCTGTAAAATACCTAATAACTTCAAGATTTTCATATTTTTTCTACAGATTCACTTTTTCTAAATTGCTTCTGAAAATTTGAAATGTGTATTCCAAATATTTGGAAATTGTGAAAATTTTGATTGCTATACAAATACGTCAATTAAATCAAATAAAATAATTAAATATCGAAAATTTTTATAACCTGTTTAACTGTAAAATGTCTTCAATTTAAAATTAAACGAAATTATCAAATTACCTTTAAAAACAAATCCATACCAGTTAATTGAACATGACATTTTTATGACCCTAATTAAATGATTACGATGGTAAAAATTTCGACGTTGAGACATCACGGCGAATAAGCCTATTACATATTTAATTTTGTCTAGCGTACACCATCTAATGCTACAACTTAACGTTTGGGAGACTAAGAACTGAGCAAAAACAATAAGTCTCCACAAACTTCGTTTGGAAGACTTAATTACTAGCAATACTGCCGTTTAATTTATGCAATATTACACAACCTAGGTACACGAACATATACAGTGTACCCAGGTAAAATATTTTTGTTGTTTAGTGTACGAGACACAAGATACACATACAGTGCAGAGCAGTCACAAGCTATATTTGATTAAGTGGTAATCATAAGAAAAATTACTGACATAATAAGTAAGGTTTGCCGTGACGTCACAAATTCGAAAATGTAAATTTGATAGCCAAGAAATAGTGATAACTGATAAGGGTAATAACAAGAGCCTCTCAAGAGCCTGAATCGCTCACCTGGTCCTTGATTAACATTTTACCAATACACTTGTATATAATTGAACTATAGTTCCAATATACCCAATTAGTTCAAGGGGTTCCATTGGCTCAGTTGTTTCAGAGGAGAAGATCTTATAATATGTTTTCACATAGGGTCCAATGTTAAAAACTATGATCCCTGCTGGTTTTTGAATGTGTTTTCCAATAGACTATGTTTGCCGCTGACAGTCATCTTGGATATCACACTGACCTGAAAATCATTTTTCTGCAAGGGACAACCCAAGTACTATTGTAGCCAAGTTTGGTTCCAATTGGCGCAGTAGTTTTAGAGAAGAAGATCTTTGAATGTGTTTCCAATAGGGTCCAATGTTAAAACTATGTTTCCCGCTGGCGGCCATCTTGGATATCGCGCGGACCTGAAAAACACCTATTTTGTAAGGGACCACCAAAGGACTATTGTGGCCAAGTTTGATGGCACAGTAGGTTCGGAGAAGATCTTTGAATGTGTTTTCCCATTGGGTCCAATGTTATAAATATGATCTTTGAATGTGTTTTCCCATTGGGTCCAATGTTATAAATATGTTTCCCGCTGGAGGCCATCTTGGATATCGCGTGGACCTGAAAAAAAACACTTTTTTTTTATATTGGACCACCAAACGACTATTGTGGCCAAGCTGGTGCCAATTGGCTCAGTAGTTTCAGAGAAGATCTTTGAATGTGTTTTCCCAGTGGGTCCAATGTTAAAACTATGTTTCCCGCTGGCAGCCATCTTGGATATCGCACAAACCTGAAAAACATCTTTTTTGTAGGGGACCACCCAAGGACTATTGTGGCCAAGTTTGGTTCCAATTGGCCCAGTAGTTTCAGAGAAGATCTTTGAATGAAAAGTTTACGCCGGACGGACGACGGACGCAAAGTGATGGCAAAAGTTCACCCTGGCATTAGCTAGGTGAGCTAAAAATGTCATTTTCAATGGGACTGTTGCACTATCCTATTTATCGTGTCCCCCGCTAGGTTCGTTAGTGTACTGCTGAGTTCTGCTCGACAAGCCACGTTTAAACTAATGTTAAATTTGCTAAGTTCGAAATATTGTAAATAATCCTGAGCAATGATATACACAATTTTAAAGCAGTTGAAATAAATGATGTTTCAACTACAACGTCCGAAAATCGCAAAACCGTATGTTTTGTAGTTAATTTTATATACGTTACCAGGTATCGACATAAAAATAAGTGTCATAAATTGAACTTCGTACGAGGTACATTTTTCAAATAAAAACAATCTGAAGATTTATGAAGCCATTTGCTACATTGCATACCGTTAACCGGTAACCTTGACACAATATTCATACCTGTTGATCCCTTACATATCAAAATCAGAGGTTTTCTTTTGATGTTCAAATAACATAGGTGTGAAAAAAACAAGATTGAAAAAAAAAATGAAAACTTCTTTTTAAATAAATGTATTATACACCAAGAATATCATCGGTATTTGCAACAAACATGTTGATTAAAAAATCTATTTGGGGTACTTGCAAATTTGTGTATACATGTACACATTTCTAAATCACTAATTTTGTTTTATTTAAGACAAAATTAAAAAATGTAAAATAAGGATGAAAATGAATATAAATAAAAATAAAACAACGAAAATATATGACTTTAAAAAGAATAACCGGCTTTTCAGTATTTCAAGCATTTAAAATTTAAAATTTTATTGAAAATTAATATTCAGATAAATGCAGGTTACTGTTACAAATATCATTTAGTCGAATTCAATAACACCTGTATATTGAAATTTGGTGACAATGGTGCATGTTTTGTAAACTCTGTGTGGTAAGATATACCCTCTCAGGTATTTGCAATCAGGTTACCTGTTTTTGATTAAATTACAATCAGATCAAAGGTTGAGCTAAAAAAATTGTTTTGTATCATTTACAAAATAACGGGAAGGAATAAACAAACAACAACAAAAAACTAAAATTAAAAATACACAAATAAAAACATAGAAAATAAGAAATTAAAAAAATAATAATAAATATCTTTTATTTGAAATTGATGTTTAAAACAATAAGTTACAATAGGCCCGAATTATCAAAAATAAGTTTGTATACTTCTGAACAGCCATCGATTCGCATTCAGTTGTATATTTCAAATCTGGTTTTGAACCAAACGGCTTTATATATCGGCCAGCCATTTCCTGAATTGATGTTTAAATATCAAATTGTATTATGCCAGAAAAATTTTTTAAAATTCAGAAGTGGTCTTAAAAATATGAAAATTTCAAATATAACAAATTTGAAACACAAATACACTAGCATTATTAACCGGAATTCACTCGCAACGGTTAAAAAAAGGGGACTTGACTGTGCAATATGAAACAGTTACACTCAAATCTTCGAAATTGTTAATTGAGATATCTAGATAATTCCTTTTGATCGAAATTTTAGTATGTTAACACTTTTACAAGGTATTATTTTCTAAACTCGCAGTTTCACTGGAGTTCACACTTTGAGTACCTTTGTTTTGAATGTTGTGATTTCTATTTGTGTTTTGTATCTGCCTAACGTCATTGTTTTCTGTGTCCTCGTTTTGACTATGTCTTTGGACTTCGATTTTTGTAAATTCCATTCTTTTGTTCCTTCGATATTCTGTTGCCGTTGTTTTAAATAAATTTATTTTCAAAATCAATATCATTTGCGTTTTTTTATAGTATACAAATTTCTTCTGCAGAATATTTTATAAATGTAAATCAACAGAAAAAAAAATGAAAATCTTGGAAGATTATTATGAATTTAAAGGATCCAAAATCAGATGGTTATAAAAAAGTACAAAATTTAAAAATTCTTTTAAATTGTTAAAAAGTGGTCTCACTACGACTTTGCCAACCAAAAATGCTAATAATCACAGTTGCCCATATATTTACATTTCAGACATGACATGTCTGTGTCCCAAATGAAAACGGACATTTTCAGCTAGATATAACGTCTTCACCGATTTGACATAACCGGTTTTGACTCAACTCTGGATTAACTCACTGATAGTATGACGGGTGCCACTAGTGGAGTAGAACATACTTATCCTTCCGCAGCAACTGATGTCATTTTCGGTTGTTAAGGGAGTTCAAACTGTCAATGGTTTTTGTTTTTTTGTGTTGTCTTGCACATCTTACTTTATAATTTTAGTTTGTCTTCGTTGATGAGTTGATGTTCATGGTACTGGTTTGTCCTGTAATGTTTGAATACTCAAGAGACTTACAACAGCTTTTCAAAGTTTTACCTTGGTACTGTTTGATGGTTTGAGTAGTAACGTACTACGGAGTTTTATTGGTTTTGTCAAAGGGTTAAAATGGCAGTTTCAATCAGCCTCGAATCAGAACTTTCAAGACAATATAAATCTCACTGATCGTCTGATGGGTGTCACTAGTGGAACAAGAACATGCTAACCCTTCCGGAGCACCTGATTTTACTCCCGGTTTTCATGGGATTTCACACTATGAGTGTCTAATTTCTTTATGTTCTCTTTATTTCCGTGCATTGTGGCTGTCTTACGTCCTTGTTTTGTCTGTTTTTGTCATGTCTTTGGACTTCGATTTTTGTGATCATGACTCCCCTTTTCCTTCGGTATTCTACTGCCGTTGTTTCGTTCAATATTAAACTAAAACTAAATGATTTCCAAGTTTTTTAGAGATTTTTTTTGCTTTTGTTCATTCAGATTCAGATACAGAGTAACTCAATTCGTTAAATATTGATGTATTTTCAAACATGATTGCTAACATTGATAATTTAACATTTGTTTTTTTGCGTTCTCATATCTGCATTTCCCAACTTATATAATAATTCACAATATGCTTTTCGGTTACTATCATAGAGATTGTGTAATTTATTCATCGTGTCTTTAGTACACTAATTTTTTCTTTCTTTCCTGAACGACCCCGAGGGAACCCCGGGATATAGAAATAGGATCTAGTATCTCCGGCTTGCGGGGTATAACCCCTCCTAAACTGGGCTGACCCCGAGGGAACCCCGGGATATAGAAATAGGACCCATTCCGTGGTTGTGCGGGATTAATAAATACACAACCCATATTTCGGATAGGATTTAAACTCAGGTCTACGTGTTGGAAGAAATGCCAAGCTTCCTGCACGTTAAAGAACCCTTGTAGCAAGCTCTTTTTTGAATGGTCCGTAGGTGATCGGCTACAAGGCTAAATTCCCCGCCCTTTTCGTTTTCACCCTACTTTTCTAGTGGCAGTCAGAATTTCCCGTCCCTTGGCCCTTTCCATACCCCCAAGTGATTATTTATTTACAAACTTGTTCTCGTCTTGATATAGCTTAAATATTGCTGAGTAGACGTTAAACAATAATCAATCAATCTTTCCTGAACATTTTCAAACACTTGCCTAGAATATGACAAAGAAAAAAAAATGGAGTAAATATCAAGGAGACATCTCATCTCCAGGTTAAACGACCAAAAACAAAGCATCTAGGGGTAACCGAAAAGTCTTCAACGAAGTTAGGAACCACCATATAGCAAGCCCTAAATGACCCTCAAAAGTAAAAAAAAGTGAATAAATCCATGGAAACAAACCATACCAATAACCCGTGTCACAAGTTCGTATGAGCCTATCTCGCTCGCCTGGTGACCGTTTCATACTATACATCGGTTAACAAGATGTTACTTTTACAAGTTCTGAGAAGATATTCAAATATAGGTGCCCATCTATGATGAGGTCAGAACATTATCACAAAAGGGTTACCAAATTAATGTTGTGATAAAATTGAATTAACATTGTTCCAGTACATCGGCAAACGAATACCGAAGCAAGAACGAGGAAAGGGGAAATTCTAAAACCAGAAATTTAAAATCACGGCAATACACAACAACACGAACTGAGACAGCACGACAAAGACACAACAAATAAACAAAAATGAGCAAGAACGCCACAAAACTAAAGCACTAGCAGTGTGAACCCCTATAAAAACTGAGGTATCGTCAGGTGCTCCGGAAGAGTAAGCTCGATCTGCTCCACGCGTGGCACCCGTCACACTGCCAGTGAAAAGTCCGTTTTTTTCACAGTCGGTGCTAGTCAGTCCGGTAACAAACTCTAGATCTACCAAAAGATATCTGTTCTCATTTGTGAAATAGAAACATTTTAATGGTCTGTCAAATCGTGGTGACGACCGTAAAACTTCTGTAGTGGCAATTGCAACAGTGACTAAACATACCCTTGATCCATAAGTTTTTGAGACCATTATTTCGCTCTGTTGAGAAAATCGCTGTACAAACTACCGGCACGGCAATAGCGAATGAGTTGTGAAATGTGGGGAGAATGTATTTAGCCACATCTCCAATAGGGTTCTACGATAGCCTATGTTTCTCGGTTAAACCCATTTGGGATCAGGTATAACAAAAATCAAAACCAGCAACAAATAGGCCCTGTGCAAACATGTCAAGTAATTTTTGTAAAACAAATCCAGTCAAGACCAAATATCACGGCAGAAATACAAGCACAAGCCTTAATATCTTGAATATTTTTTAGTTACAAAACACTATTGAAAGCAAGTATAAATTAACAACATACTGGATAAAATTGAAAGATGGACGACACAGAGGAATGCATGCTAAAGACACACGGATTTATGAAACTTATTGTAGGATCCATTTCTAAGCAACCTGCGAAAAATGTGGATTCAGTTTCATAATACAATCATCGGTATTCATTCCTTATCGTAAAAAAATTATTTGATTCAAAAAAGTTATTTCTAGGATGTGACATGAACTCATGAACATTAGACATTTTTATGCCTCCGGGATTCTAAATTTCTTAAATACCAAGCTGGGGTTCAGATTAATTATGCCTTATACTCTGCTGAAGTAAAATATCAAGGTAAATCCTGTAATTTGATTGGTTACCTTGACGGGGGATATAAATCCGTATCCCCGTGGTAGCAAAATCACAAATTTCAAACGCTTTTAAAAGAAAAATTATAGCAATTCTAGCAGAATATAATAGTTATTCGGGCTTTACATAGGATACGAGTTCATATTCCCTGTCTGTGCCCTATATCCGCTTCGCCTGACGGCTCAAGGAATATAAAACACAGGGAATATGAACCCGTATCCTCTGTAAATATTCCCGAATAACATATAATATACTTGCAACATACTAATTACATATTATTTTCAATATACATTCGCTTTATTGTTTCTCCAAATTCTCTACAGTTTTATATTTGTAGTTATGCATGAAATAACAATCCACCCCAGGCACCAATCTTTCATTAATAAGGGGACGACCATTTGATTCTGAAAAGGGGGGGGGCTGGCAGATTTTGTAAATAAACATCTTGGCCACAGATAAATTGAAAATAAATAATCTTGCCTGGTTACACTTGAAAATAAATATACAGTCCATTCCTGAACAGAGACCAATATTGTTATACAAGAAAAAAGATAATCTGGCCTCCAAAGGCTTGGAAATAAATATTATGACCAGAATGGAGTTGAAAAAAAATAATCTAACCTTTCCAAATCTGCCAGCCCAATCCCCCCCCAGGATCAAATTGTTGTCACTAACAAATTAGAGAAGTTACTGTTAATTTAGTTTTTGCATATTCACATTTCGACAACTTATGTCTCTTCAGTGGAGATGAAATCAAAATATTGGGAAATCCAATATACCGAAATCTGTGTAAAAATTCATAGAGAACAATTTCCCAATAGGATCTAAATAGTACAGCCAAAACTAGCTAAGGGCAGAGATATGCGTGAGGGAGATACTCCTTAGTATTGAGCAAAAATAAGATATGCAATGTTACAAATAAATTCAGTTTTCGGACCAGCACCGAAGTACTACTGGGTTGATGAATACTCTCGGGGACTAACTGTCCACCAGCAGAGGCATTGGCCTTGTGATAATTAATAACAAAATACCGAGGTTACTGTTAATTTAGTTTCTGCATATGCGCATTTCGACAACTTATGTCTCTTCAGTGTAGATAAAATCTATATCATTCACTATTCACAGTGGTGTATCTAGACGGAAAATCCAAAAATACCACGATTCTTAACTGTAACTATCTTCAATGATCTCGAATTAAAAAAAAAACTTTAACTACACACCATGACCACATTAGTTTCAATTGAGTGGAATGGGTATTAGAATTAACCAACGTATATTGATTTTTGGAAAGGCTTCGTCTACATAGCCGACTTGGTGTGTCCAATGTCGGTGAATGGGGAATAAAGTGCAGTCGAGAACCAAAGAAGGTAAACTGTATGTCCGTGAAACGCCGCTTCTCAAGCTATTTTATATAATTCTAGAAATATGCAGTATGTAACGAATTGGGAAAAAAAAACAGTTACCTTTAACTAAACACCATGACCACATTAGATTCATTTGAGTGAAATGGGCATGAGAATTAACTGATGTATATTGATTTTTCCAAGGGCGTTGTCTACATTGCCGACTTAGTGCGTCCAATGTAGGTGAATGGGGAATAAAGTGAAGTCGAGAACCATAGAGTTCAGAGAAACGCCGCTCTTCAAGCTGTGTTTGTCTATATGCTGTAGTTGTCCACTAGCTTAAGACACTAGTGCTTTTGTCGGGCAAAGGATGACAGTGATTGTTAGAGCACTTTGCCAGTTTAATTGATGTTTGTTGACAATCCCGCACCCATGACCAAGACAGACATGGATGTAGCGTTGCTCGACAATTAGCAAAGAATTCCGCTTAAACCGGTGCTAGGGGCCGTCTTGAACTTACTATGAGGTATGAGCAAAGCTCATTGTTGAAGGCCTCATGGTGACTTCAAGATGAAGAACAACAATAAAAGCGTTGTTCCTTTGCTTGTTTTTTACCATGTATTTGTAGAGACTTTGTCTCATGTGCATTTACTCCATATCCTTTTATTCGCCATTAACTATTTTATATAATTCTAGAAAATGCAGTCTTCCCGAGGGTCGTTAAGAAGGCAAAACCTTCTGTCATCGCAAACTACTTTTTTTCAATCGCAATCAGAACTCCTTCCCATCCTTTATATCTTACTTCTTTTATTTTTTTTTTTGTTAACTTTTTATTTACGCTCATCGAACCCTGAATCAATATGGTAATGCTAATTTAAGTACGTGTGGACATTATACAGGTGTAGGCACAGTACAAGTGTGGCACAGTTGCAGTGATAATTAAAAGTAAGTAGATGAGTTACGGACTTGAAAAAGGGAGACAAGATACAACTCATTATACTTAAGCTTCTGACAGACCAAATATCAAATCCTCACTACATACACACGCTTAGAAATCCTTGACGAAAAATTTCAATGTATGGCTATAATTAGCAAAAATCAAAGTTATCGTCAAACAGGAAGTATATGAGATACGGACTTGAAAAGAGGAGACACGATACAACTCATTATACTAAAGCTTTAGATCAAACATTAAATCATATCTATTTATATTAAATTGTTTATAAATTGTTTTATCTGTACATAGCCATACGCTTCAAATGACTGTTTTAGTTATATAGTCATAATAATATGAACAGTTCACGCCACGATATAGCTGAAATATTGCTGAAGTTGGCGTTAAACAATCAATCAATCAATCATACACAAGCTGAGAAATCCTTGACGAAAAATTTCAATATATGACTATCGTGGGAAAAAAATCAAAGTTATCGTCAAAGAGGAAGTAGATGAGTTCGGACTTGAAAAGCGGAGAAACGATGCAACTCATCACACTAAAGCTTCAAACCAAATATCAAATCATTACTACATACACAACCTGAGAAATCCTTGACGAAAGATATTCCGGACGGACGGACAAGGCTAACCCAGTATACCTCACTCCTAAGGAGCGGAGGTATAAAACATTTTAGTTGACAGCGTTATAAAGGGTATAAATTTTTCCTAAGCAATATTAGTTATGTAAACATGTATCACTCTTGTCGAAGGATATTGTTATGTTCTTTGGAATTAAAATTATTCTTCTATAACTGTATTATCACTTTACATCCCAGCAAATCCTATATATAGGAGGCTTGATACTTGAATTTACATTATATTTCTATAAAACTGTATTATCACCCTACTCCCCAGCACTTTCCCATATAAAGGAGTCCTGATGCTTGAAAATTATATTTCTATAAAACTTTCTAATATATAGAAGTCTTGATACTTCATGAAGCGTGGCGTTATTCTAGATAGTTGTGTACAATGCTGCGAGGTTAGACTTTCCGTTTTATGACCCAAATATCCTGCATACAGAGCATTCCGCTATCCACCAACGGAGAATGCGGCAGTGAATCAGTACATAACCCTTGAAAAATCATTTAAGATGTCGGAAGAAAAATAAAAGTTAACTTACTGGTACTTAATATGCTCTCAATAACTTCACTGTCGGGTTTCTGTGCATAAACATGATGTAACAGCGAGCAGAATGATTTGTAAGAAGTTTATTTCCCCATGTTCACTTTTTTCATCTCTATTGCCAATGGCTATTGTTAGTAGCTATGTTCAAAGTTTTAATCGTAATCAGGATCAAGTCAAGCCAAATACGACGCCATGGTTAACGGTATATAGTAAGCTTTTACAACTGTCAGACAACAATGTTGTTGGAAAAAGAAATTGACGAAAAATAAAACTAAATCATGAAAACTTAGTGTGATAACAGTTGCATAACTCCCTTCAGTATGTCATTAATACTCTGCTGAACAGAAAGTCACATAGATTGTTGCAATAATGATGCATATTAATACATTGTATGAATAATATACAGGTGCTTAGGATAACAAATCTTGTGTAGTTTGGATAATTTTATAATTGGAAAAAAATTAACCATTAAAATTTTGTCAATTTAATGTTAAAAATTCTTATTTGAATCAAAATATGTGCGACATTCCACAATAAAAACATATAGTAATTTTGGTCAATGAAAATTAAATGATTTTTTTAGGTGCAGAACAATTAACGTGACGGTTCCCAAATTGCACCCAATTTTAACGTTTTTACATTACCGCCATTAAACATGGCAAAAAAAAAAATAATAAATTTATATTTTATTTCTCATACCTTAAATTTGTATATATAGTTGTAAATATTCTGATTCGAAGCTGTCATGAATAATTTTTGTGTAAACATTCCGTAAAATGCACGGTTAATTTGCACCGAGGAGTATCCAAATTGCACCAATGTTCAAAAATTGGATTTTGCTGCTTAAATTTACTTTTTATTTTTTGTTTCAAAATGTTTGAATAGACAGTGAGTTATGGCAAGTGTTCAGAAGTACAAATATTTGAGTCAAATTTAATGACAAAAAGCACTGATTTTTTATCTCTCAAAATGGCAGATGCAAAAAAAAAATAAATAAATAAATAGAATTTCTTAAGAGACAACAATATTTATGGGTTATTTTTAATCCAAGATGCTATCAGAAAATAGTTGGTGCATTAACTTCACAATTTCTGTAGTTCCCGGTCATTATTTTCGCTAGTCTCATTTGTTGGAGATGGTTTGTTGACATCGATACCAAAATAGCAGGTCGTGCTTGATCTTTGAACGCGCTTAAGTTTTTTTACTATTGTACTATGAAATTTATGTACTTACGATATTTTATTGTTGGGCCACTTTATTGATTGAAAATAAACAGGATAACCACATAAATTAGGATCACAAGTGAGGTAAAGGTATATTTATGGTCGTCGCACGAACTTTATTTCATTACGGCATTACGAAGTCCTGTGGATTCGTTCTTCACTTTTTTAGTTTTAAGCCTCTTTAGGAAGGATAAAGTTATCCCATCCATTTCAATATATGCTTATATAAAAAAAAATGAAGCACTTCTTGAATGAATATTACTATTACCAACTTGCCCTTTCTCAGACTGGTGCAACTTAGGTACCCTGTGCAATTTCGGTACTCCCACGTTAATGTACAACTGAAATCAATAAAGCAAAAAGTTCAAAAAGTCCACAAATTTAATTAATAACTCTTTAGGAAAGAGTATTCAACATTTTGTTAACTGTGTAGTTACATAAATGCTAACAGTGCAAGTTGCTAAAGGGGCACAATTTAAGTTTATGAAAATCATGATTAATACGATACAATCCTGGGGGAGGGGATGTATCTCTCGTATGTTTTGAATGGGGACGTAGGGCTAGGGGTATCAAAATTGTACCCGGATTAATACTAGATTAAGACCAAAATCCATACCCGAATAAATACTGCCCTAATCTATGACACCCATAAAAATACTAATGAACAGTGTAAATTCATTGTTTATTAGAAGAGAAAGGCACAATTTTTACATACATGTATGGATTATTTTTCTTAATGCATAATAAAATTGATATTTTTAAATAAATTTTCTCGCAATATTTAAACGAATTTGAAAAGACAACCCTAATATTAATACCAGATGTGGTGAAATAAACCCAAATAAATATGAAGGGGGAAAATGAGCATCAAATTAATACTAAAATTAGTGAAATAAGCACCCTAATTTGACTGATGTCCCCATACACCAATATATAGGAAGTTATCCCCCGGGGATACAATATTCCCGAATGATTAAGCAAATAGCTAAGAGCGGCTCATCAAATACAAGTGGCGACCTTGCGTTGTCCAGACCATCGGAGTTTCAAATGACAACAGATCTTTCCCTCTACAACTAAAGTTTGTTTTTCCTCTATCGGATTCGACATGTTCAACACGGCGGGTGTCTTGTAAGAAGCAGCAGATGCTTACTCTACCGGTACACCTGATCTCACCCAGGTTTTTTATTGGGTCCGTGTTGTTCATCTGTATGTGTGCCTTCGTTTTTCTTTTTTGTCCCGTAGTCAAAGGATGTCCTTGTTTCTTAGTGTGTCTGATTTTGCCATTGTCCATGGGTTGTTCGTTCTTTAGATTGACGGTTCGGTTCTCACCTTCTTTTCAAGAGCATAACAACATACACATAGCAACAAAGAGATTTTACCTGAAATTTCCTCTTATAAGCATTTATTTGTTCCACCTGACAAAAGTTCCATAGGAACAAAATTAATTCAACATTTCCCTTTGGAACAATACGTTCCAATTAAAGGAATCTTACATAATATTTTGTCCTTTCGCACAATTTATATTATTTCATTACCATACACATAACTAAATACCGAAGTCACTGTGAATTTCCTTTCTGCATATGCGCATTTCGACAACTTATGTCTCATCAGTGCAGATAAAATCTAAACGTTTGGAAGACCATAAACTCAAAGATGTTTAAAAACTGATAGAGAACAAATAACCAAAGTGATCAAAATTTCAAGCCAAAATCAGCTAAGGACAGAGCTGTGCATGAGGGAGATACTCCTTAGTTTTCAATAAAATTTACAAAATTTTAAATATTGGAAGGTTTAAAAAAAATAATCGGCTTTCGGGTCAGCACCGAAGTACTGACTACTGGGCTGGTGAATACCCTCGGGGACTAACAGTCCACCAGCAGTGGCATCGACCCATAACGGCAAAAATATTTTAACTGAGATTTATAAATATAATCCCTAGTACAGGTTGCTAAGAGTTGCAAAACAGCGCTGAACTTGAAGAAACGGAACAAAGACTTCTTCCTGTCACCCATTGATTAGTAGAGGATTAAGCATTAAGGAGATACCGGGTGAGGGTGCCAAAGGGAGGTCTTGCCTAGAAGGGGACAAAACGGAATTTTTAGGGCAAACACCATTTTGTTTAGACCGAATTCTTCTGCCTCTATGGTGCAAATATATAACCTATTTATCGTTTATCTTTTCTATTTGGACTTTCATTTTTATTTTATATTTTCTGCTGTTGCCCCAAAGGGACAGAATCTGGGGCCGTTTAAAAGTTGTAGATTCGCAGTCAAATTGTTTGCGGTGAGATTTCAAGGGTTACTCACTACACACCTTGGAGAAACGCATACTAATGGAAATCGGAACTATTTTTCTTCACTTTTATCAAAGTTCTCAGTACCGTAGATATGAAATATCCCTCTACGCTTCATCGTATCTTTCTTCGTCCCCGAGGGTATTCACCAGCCCAGTAGTCAGTACTTCGGTGCTGACCCGAAAGCCGATTCTATTTTTAAATCTTACAATATCTAATTTTTGTAAATTTTGTTGAAACTAAGGAGTATCTCCCTCATGCAAAGCTCTGTCCTTAGCTGATTTTGGTTCCTATTTAGATCATATTTGGTAATTTATTCTCTTTCAGTTTTTAAACATCTTTGACATTATGGTCTTCCACATGTTTAGATTTTATCTGCACTGAAGAGACATAAGTTGTCGAAATGCGCAAATGCAGAATCAAAATTCACAGTAAGTTCGGTATTTAGTTATTTGACCTGTGGCCATTTGGGATATTGAAATTGTCACGTGATAAAATAAAATTTAATTGTAGACGGAAAAGATACGTTTGCTTACCATTAACGTTTCTGGTCAAACACACGGAATTCGGAGATAAATACCTGAATCCGAGTTTCCAAATAGAAAAGATAAACGATAAATAGGTAATATTTGCACCACAGAGGCAGAAGAATTCGCTCTACATTATGTTTTACTAGAACAAAATAATCCAATAGAATTGCTAGGGTTGCAATATCAAATGTATTGAAAGAATTTGTTGAATGGAAGCTTTCATGTGCAGAGTAAAGTGGTCATTTTCAAATACATAAATACCGAAGTTACTATAAATTTTCAGGTAACTGTGAAACATCATTCATCATACATGGGGGTCCTTTTCCAGAAATCCCGAAAATTTGTTTTGCACGTTCCCGTTTCCCGAGCGGGAAAATATTTTACAAAGACTCTAAAAGGAGCATCTTTTCCCGTTTCACGAACTCAATTTTCAGCCGCTCCCGCTTCACGCTGTACATCCTTTCCCGTTTTCACATGCACTTTTTTGCCACGATCCCGTTAATTCCCACTTGCTTAAAAAGGCCAATACCGCTTCCCGCTTATACCCCATTGAGACCCAATACATGATATGTGTATATTCATTTTTTTTTCTGACGAATTGTTGTAACCCAGAAATGAAAGAAATGAAAAAATAATAAATATTGAGTTTTTTTTTATGTAAATTCATATAAAATAAAATATTCAGTAACAGAAATATTACGATTACAGTGGATTTTATCTTCTTAAAGTTTTTTTTATATATTTGTTAGTGGTACATATTATTGTGAGAGCATTACACATTAGGAATAGGAACCAGCTACTGGGAGAATGATGCAAAATCTACCTAATTAAGGTGGTTCGGGTGTCTAAAACTGCGCATCCATCTTGCGCATGTGATGAAAATAGGAATTTACGATAGAAATTTTGTAAAAATGATTTTGAATAGTTCATTGATAATAAATAAAAGCAAATAATCATCTTTATCCATTTATGTGCAAAATATGTCACATTTTCGAAAAACTATCTATTTTTAAGGGGGAGATAATTCTAAAGAAATAATAAGGGGAAAATCACATTTTCATGATTTTTTCAAAAATATGATCGGTGACCCCATTTTTTTATTTCATATTTCCAAAGATATTTCTTTAACACAGTTTATACTACATTTGCACCAAAATCTATCGTTTAATTCATATTAAAAATTATAAAATAGTATTTTCTCCCTGTTCAGACTATATTAAAAAGCTCAAAATCTTGCTATTTTCGGAATCTTTTCCAGGAAAAAAATGTGCGATGACCTATTGATTTTTTACTAAAATTTGAAAGTGCATGCAAAATGCTTTCATTCACAGAAAAATAACAAAAATCTATCGTTTTGTTTTTAGTCACCCGAACTACCTTAACGATATGTAATAAAACAGTGGTGAAGACATCCCGTGAAGACATCACCTGTCACCGTGATCAGGTGTTAATTAACCCGAGGGAGTCGTAAATCATTGTTGCAGTCAAACTCGTACGTGTTTAAGACGATTTCAATCATTGTAATTGAGTGGAATTAATTCCCTGTCTGTGCCCTATTACCCTTTTGCCCGACGGTTCAGGGGATATAAAACTAAGACAGGGAATATCCTCTATGAAGATTCCCGAGTAACATCACCGAACAGAGTTATGAAGAGCCGAAGTCCCCGAGATTCCATTTTATATTGAAAGTTCGAGTCTTGTACAGATAGCTTGTTTTGGTCACTTGATTCATCCGATGTCCTGATTTTCCGGGTATGGGATGGTAAGTCAGCACTAGTATTTTTGTGCTCATCTTGAAGAAAATTATTTCTAATGTACCGAATTACTGGAACTGGAACTGCTGTCTATACAACACATGTGTTACTATAAAGGTTCTTATTCTATAGTCCACATTATTATTGATCTTGAAGTAAGTGAGAATTGAACCGTTAGTCTAAAACGAACAATCTAATGACAATGGCAACTTCGTAAAAACAAATACATAATGGTAAACTCCTTGTCAGGCTATCTATATAATCTGTAACGATCACATAACGTAGAACAGTGAATAGGAACGTTTCGATAACCCGTCTTTCTGATTATGTTTTGTCTTAAAACAGTGGTTTCGGAGCTAATAGTCAACCCGTTTAGTGTTTAATTTGAATGTTTATTTTATTATTTTGAAACGGGTAGAGAGAAGTGAGATTTGGGTACCCAAGTTTTTCCCTGTCGCTAGGTTTTTGTAGTGCTGGTACTAGGTCCTGCATTCACGAGTTCCTATCGTTTTAAGCCCCTTTTACACTACACCGTATAACCTAAACGAAAGCCGAACGTATATGAAATAAATCGTATCCGTTCGTCTCCGTTCATATACGCTTGTCATCCGTTCTTTGTCCGGTGAATACGGTACAAGTACGGTGATGTCCGTTTTGTACGGTGAAAAATTTTGAACATGTCCAAAACATGGAACGTACATATACCGCACAAAATGTCCGGTGAATGTACGGTAGGTTAACGTTTTGTGCGGTTCTCATGCGTTTTATATACGTTATTCATTCCTTACTTGTCCGTCTTGAATCCGTTCATGGACGGTAGATTAAATCGGTGAAAAGGACCTTTACCGACGAGATAACGGATAAATGTTCTAGTTCCGGACTTACAGTGGAAACCAACCGGACGAGCACCGAATAAAACGATGTATAAAAATATATGTTGTGCAATAAAACATAATCAACAAAAAAAAATCGTAAAAGTATGCCATAATTAAACAATAATAAGCACAAAATATAACATGTAAAAAGCAAAAGAGAACAGGAATAATTCACAAGAAAGGGAAAGAAAGAAAGGCACATATTTTCGATGGCTTCAACTATTAGGCAACCGAAACCAAAAATGACGGCACTGCAAGAACCCGAGAGACTTGCACCACTGAAGAGTAACAGAATTTATCTTGTTGCCCTATAGTTGGAAGCCTTTAAGCCGATAATTTGAGCTAAGCTTTCTGTTCCTTTCTCTGATTTTTTAGCGGGTCTTTCTTTATTTTTTACTTTGTATATTTTTCTCTTTTCTACCTTTAAAATGTGGTCAATTGTTACCATTCTTATTTAGATTAAAACGAATTTACAACGGTTGCTTATAATGTGGTCATCCAATAGAAGGTGCTAAAATTGAGTTGCTTATTTAATTACGTAATAGCAAGAGTTATGCAGTGTTTGTTTATTTGTATTTTTTGAGAAACATTCTTCTTCCAAAAATTTAGGACCCACATTCCAGAGAATAAAGAACAAAAAGAACGAAACAAACTTAATTTTAAATCTAAAAATAC